>PVLC010001808.1:77203-105656 GCA_004027655.1 Graphiurus murinus | reverse complement strand
AAGGACGGCTAAAAGCACGGCTAAGAGCGCGGCTGAAAGTGCGGCTGAAAGAACTGCTGGGGAAAGGCTGGTTGGGAAGTTGCTGGGCTGGAAAGTTGCTGGGAAGTTCTGGGAGGAATTGGTTGGGAAGAAGAAGCGGTTGAGAAGAGGTTGGCCGGGTTGCTGGGGAAGTCCTGGGAAGAAAGATTGTGGATTGCTAGTGGAAGATGGGTTGCTAGAGAAAGGGGTTATTGGAAGTTTGTAGGAAAAGCACTATTTGGGAAGACGACCTCAGCACTGTGTTTGTTATCGTGTGTGCAAAACCTTTGATCCTAGAAAGAGAGAGATAATAAAAGAGGTTCGAACCAGTAGCATTTAGCCGGCGTCTTTTATTGGGGCCTCATGGCTGAGGGTTCAGCCTGGGGCGCCCGATAAGTTCTACGAGTTTTTTGGTTGAGTTTATTGGGTCTTCTACGTATAATATCATGTTGTCTGCAAAAAGGGATAGTTTTAGTTCTTCTTTCCCTATCTTTACCCCTTTGATTTCCTTCTCTTGCCTTACTGCGCTGGCTAGAGACTCAAGTACTATATTGAACAGAAGAGGTGATAATGGACATCCTTGCCTTGTTCCTGTTTTTAGTGGGACCTCTTGCAGTTTCTCTCCATTTAATATGATATTGGCCATGGGCTTATTGTATATTGCCTTTATGATGTTGAGGTATGTTCCTTCTATTCCGATTCTCTAAAGTGCTTTTAGCATGAATGGATGTTGGATCTTATCAAATGCTTTTTCAGCATCAATTGAGAAAATCATGTGATTTTTGTCTTTGATTCTGTTTATGTGGTGAATTACATGGATTGTTTTTCACATGTTGAACCAGCCTTGCATCCCTGGGATGAACCCGACTTGGTCATGGTGTATAATTTTCTTGATGTGGTTTTGAATGCGCATTGCTAGTATCTTGTTTAGCAGTTTTGCATCTAGGTTCATCAGTGATATAGGCCTATAGTTTTCTTTTCTTGAGCTGTCTTTATTTGTCTTTGGTATTAATGTGATGTTGGCTTCATAGAATGTGTTTGGGAGGGTCCCATTTCTTTCTATTTCATGGAATAGCTTGAGGAGTATTGGGATTAGCTCTTCTATAAATGCTTTATAAAATTCACTTGGAAAACCATCTGGCCCTGGGCTTTTGTTTGATGGTAAACTCTTTATTGCTGTTTCTATCTCTTTGATTTTTATTGGATGATTTAAGTTTTCGATATCATCTTGACTCAATTTGGGAAAGTTATATGTGTCTAGAAATTTGTCAATTTCTTCTAGATTTTCCATTTTGTTGAAGTATAGGTTTTCAAAATAGTTTCTGACTATCCAAAAACAAAACAAAAAGAAAAAAAAGAAAAAAACCCGAAACGTAAAAACAGCAACCAACCACTAGAACAAACAAACACCCTGCTAGTTCATAAGTATCGAGCTTAAATTTTCGAGTGTGTCTGTATCATTCTTATTTGCTGTCAGTGTAGGCAGGGGGTTTCATTGTTGCCTCTTCCTCTGCTGGTTTCTGTCTCGGGGCTCTCCACGGGGCCTGGCTGCATCTCTCTCTCTGCCTTTGCTGATGGCAGGAGTGCAGTCTAAAAGCCAGGCTTTTACAGATGCCCCATGTGCACCCGTAGAAGGGCGGGTGCCTGTGTCTATCCTTCTTATAGGAGTCCCACACCTCAGGGGCCCAATACCACTTACAGGTCCCTGCTGCTCGGATTTCCGTTGTTGCCTGCTTCACCTCTAGTTGCTGGGGGGCGCAAGATGACAATGGAGGTCTGGATAGCTGGCTGGATGTTGGCTGGGGGAGGCTGGTACGCCAAGCGGCACCAGCCGGTTTGCGGCGTGCTTTTGCGGCACCCGCTCCCTTGTTTTTCCTGAGGTCTATGTCACTCCACGCCAGGCCAGGCCATTGGGTCTGCCGAGATGCCTGTAGTTTTCAGCGTCTGGGTGACGGTCACAGCTTCACGTCCGTGTTCTCTACAGCCCGGGTCCTGCACCAAGCTGCTGCTTGGCGGTTCCAGGTCCCTGCTGCTTGGCCTGCTCCAAACTCTGGTCGCTGGGGGCACAGGTCAGTGATGGTCTGGCTAGATGGCAGGAAGTCGGTTGGGAGGGGCTAGCGGGGAAGATGGAGGCCACTGTTTCACGGAGCGCCGGCTCCCCCTGGTCTTCCTAGACTCTGATCCTCAGCTCCAGTTTTTCACGCTCAGGCTTCTGTTAAGAAGCTGTGTTCGTGGCCGTCTTATTTGGAGGTCTTCTGGGTGGTCACTGTTCTGTGCTGAAGCAATGTGCTGGGACAGATCCGCAGCAGATTACGCTGAATGCTCCACGCATTCTGGTCGCTGTGGGTGAGTGGAGAATCTCCACCTGGGAACTGCGTGGGGTCCTGGGGGTGCTGTGTCCTGGAGTTTGCTGCTCTCAACGTCTGGGTGGTTCCCATGGCTCCTGGTCCTGTTTTTCCACAGCCTACTTCTTTGCTGCAGAGCCCGGCGGCGATCCGCCCCGATTGCAGGTTCGCTGTGCGGTGGCGTCCCTTGTTGTCCCTGCTCTGCTTCCTTGATCTTCTTTATTTGTTTGTGGTTCAAATTTCGCTTTTTTTTTTCTTCTGTTAAAAAGCTCTTTTTATGGTAAATTTAGATCCAAATCACAGCGTCTGGGGAAAGTTGTTTCACTCAGTCGCCATCTTGGATCCTCCCCTCTGAATGCCTTCTATGTCTGAATGTCCATCTTATTCCAGAGGTTTGGAAATTTTTGTATTATTATTTCCTGTAAAGTTATCTATGTCATTAGTCTATATCTCAGATGTCCCTTTGATTTCAATGATTCTTAAATTTAATCTGTGAATTTTGTCCCAGAGTTCTTGTGTATTGATTATTGTTCCTAATTTCATTTTTTTAAAATTGGTGCATTGTAGTCATACATCATGATGAAGTTCAGAATGATAGAGACATACATACACACAGCACTTGATGAACTTTACCTCATCTCCCACCTCATTCCCTACCCTTCCTCACACCAGATATTGAGATTGGCATTGATAATTTTGTGTATGTATATTGTGTCAATTAAAGTTTCTTTCATCAAATTTCCCTCCCCCATCTACCTCCTGTCCCTAGACCCCACTAATGTACTGTATTTCTCCTCCTTTGTCTAGAGTCCCTTTTGTAATCCCAATTTCTCCCTAGCTTCCACATATGAGTGAAAACATATGATCCTTAATTTTTTGTAACTCTGATCTTACCTGGAGTAATAGTTCCATTCATTTTCCTTCAAATGACATAATTTTGTTCTTTACTGCTGAGTAGAATTCCATTGTTTGTACATCTCATAATTTCATAATCTATTCATCTAGACACCTAGGCTGGTTCCATAATTTGGCTATTGTGAAATGTGCTGCTAAAAACATAGATATCCATGTATCACTATAATATTCTGGCTTCAATCCCTTTGGAACGATACTCAAGAGTGGTCTATCTGAATGATATTATATTATATCATATTCTCAGTTTCCTGAGGAACTTTCATAATGATCTCCAAAGTAGCTGTTTTGGAGTACTGGGATTTTCTTTGTTGGGAATTTTTTTTGTTTTGTTTTGTTTTTATCTCTGCTTCAGTCTCTTTGTTACTGGTATGTTTAGGTTTTCTATATCCTCTTGGTTAAATTTAAGTAGGATGTATGTCTCTAAAATTTTTTTATTTCTTCTCAATTTTTTAGTTTATTGGAGTATGCATTTTCAAAACAGTTTCTAAAGATCCTCTGGATTTCCATGCTGTCTGTGGTGATATCTCCTTTTCTATCTCTTATTTTAGTAATTTGGGTCAATTCTGTCTTTTGGTTAGGTTGTCTAAGGGTTTGTCAATTTTATCTTCTCGAAAAACAGCTTGTTGTATTATTGATTTGTCATACTCTATTTCAATAATTTCTATTCTGGTTTTAATTATTTCTTGCTTTCTACTGGCTTTGGGGTTAGTTTTTTTTTTCCTGCTTTTTTTTTTTGTGTGTGTGTGTACTGGAGATTGAAGCCAGGGGCATTCTATCTCTGAGCTACACTCCCCTTCCCGTTTTTTTATTTTTTATTTTTGAAACATGGTCTCACTAAGTTGCAGAGGGTCTCACTAAGTAGCTCAGGCTGGCCTTGACCCTGCAATCCTCCTATACCAGTCACACAAGTACTGGTATTACAAACATGCACCACCATGCCTGACAGTTTTTTTTTTCTGTTTTTAAAGGGCTTTGAGATGCATTATGAAGTTTCTTCTTCTTCTCCTCCTCCTCCTCCTCCTCCTCCTCCTCCTCCTCCTCCTTTGCCTCCTCCTCCTCCTCCTTCTTCTTCTTCCTCTTCTTCTCTTTTTTATTGGTGCATTGCAATCATACATCTTTGTTAGATACAAGCTGGTAAAGGCATACATGCACACATTTCTCATTTAACCCTTCCCCAGTTCCCACCCTGTTTCCTCCCCCTCCTTCGTTCTCATGTTCAGTTTAGTGGTTGACTTTGATGTGTTTGTGAATGTACATCATGTGCATTGGGGTATTCTCCCCCGTCCAACCCCTTCGGTTAAATCAACTTCTTTGCTTTCGAGGGTCCCTCCTTTTTCATCTGGAGACCCTCTTATGCCCCATCTTCTCCCTAGCATCCGCATATTAGGGAGAACATATGCTTCTTAACTCTTTGTGACTGGCTAATCTCACTTAACATAATATTTTCCAGTTGCATCCATTTCCCTGCAAAGAACATGATTTTGTTCTTCTTTATGGCTGAGTAAAATTCCGTTGTGTACATATCCCATAGTTTTGTAATCCATTCATCTGTTGATGGATATCTTGGCTGGTTCCATAATTTGGCAATTGTGAGTTGCGTGGCTATAAACAGACACACATGCATCGGTCTGATAGTTTGGATTCCATTCTATTGGGTAGATACCCAGAAGTGGTATTGCTGGATCATATGGTAGGTAGGTTAATTCCCATTCATCTGAGGATACTTCATACTGTTTTCCAAAATGGTTGCACTAATTTGCAATCCTACTTTCTCACCCTGCATAAGAGTCAATTCAAGATAGATCAAAGACCTGGAAATCAGACCAGAGACATTGTAGCTACTTGAAGCACAGGCACATTATTAGGTTCTTTATTTGGACTCTTTCTGGTTTTCTTATATGGGCACTCAATGCTATAAATTTTCCTCTTTAAACTGCCTTCAGAGAGTCCCAGAGATTTTGGTAAGTTGTGTTTCTATTTTCACTTGATTCTAGGAATGTTTTAATTCCTTCTCTTATTTCTTCTATGATCCAGTCCTCGTTCAAAAGTGTATCATTCATTTTCCATGTATTCATGTAATTCCTCTGTATCTTCCTGTTGATTCCTACTTTCAGTCCATTATGATCTGAAAAGATGTAAGGATGTTCAAGCCCAAAGTCTTTTCTATCTGTGTGTGTCTCCTGGCAGCAAGTACTTTCACATGGAGGCATGCTTTGTTTCTTTCCATCTGAAACTCCCACAATTATTCTTTCAAGGGCTTTAGAACTCTCCCAGGTTAGGCTTGGCCCATTTCTTTTGAGACAGATATGTTCCCAGACTCCAGATATGTTGGGTGATTCTGTTTTTCTTTCCTTTTTTTGTGCAGTACTGGGGATTGAACCCAGGGTAATTCTATTTCTGATCTACACCCCCAGCACAATTTTATTTTTATTTAATTTTTGTGGCACTGGGGCATGAACCCAGGGGCATTCTACCTCTGAGCTATACCCCCAGATCTTTTTATTTTTTTAAATTTGAAACATGGTCTTGCTAGGTTGCTCAGTGTCTCATTAAGTTGCTAAGGCTAGTCTCAAACATGTGATCCTCCTGTCCCTGCTTTCCAAGTACAGGACTATAGGCCTGCACCACCATGCCTGGCTTTCTTATTTTGAAACAGGTTTCACTAAGTTGCTGAGAATTATCGCTAAGTTTCTGAGGCTAATCTCAAACCTGCGATTCCCCTGTTTTTCTTAAGCAAGGTGGCTAAATGTATTTAGGCTTTGTGTGTGTGTGTGTGTGTGTGTGTTGTGGGGGGTTCTCATCCCTCACTGAACCACTGCAAGCAGACAGCTGCTCAACTGCCTAACAGGTGCTGGAGCAGACTACCTCTTTCATTTGTTCTCCAGTTATTCTAGAAACCAAATTCATTGGCTTTTGCCTTATTGCTATTGCCAAGCTTGCCATCAACTCTTCCCAATTTCTTCCTACCTCATTTTGGTGGTGCAGAACTGCTGCTTTTCTTTACTTTCAGAGAGCTGCTACATTGCTATGGGCTGTAGCTATACCTGCTTACTTATGATTTCCATTTGGATGGTATATACTTTTTCATCCTTTTACTTTTAGCTTGTGCATCTTTACTGATGAAGTTAGTTTCTTGATGATAGCATATTATTTGGTCTAGTTTTCTTTTATCAATTCGTCCAGCCTACATCTTCTGATTAGGGAATTTAATCCATTTATATTCAAGGTTATTATTGATAAGTAAATATATATTGTTATTTTTCTGTTGTTTACTGTTTGCTTTGCATACCCTTTGTTCTTTTTTCCTCTCATTTTTCATCTTTGTGGTTTGGTAGTTTACTATATTGATAAAATGTGACTTGTTTCTCTTCTGTGTGTCTGCTATGCTGATGAATTTCGTATCTTCACATGTTTCTATGATAATTATCACTTTTTTTTTACTTATAATGTAGGACTCTGTGTTAGTCAGCTATCCATTACTGTGAGAAAGTATCAGAGATAAACAAAATGAAAGTAGGAAAGATTTATTTGGGATTATAATTTCAGAGGATTAAGTCCATGTTTTTTTGACCTTGTTGCCTTTGGGACTATAGTGAGGTAATACATCATGGTGGAAAACATGTGGCAGAAGAAGCTGCTTACCTCATGCCACGTGGAAAGCAAAGAGACAGATGAAGAGGACAGGGTTCCAATATTTCCTTCAAAGCCCTAATGATCTAACATCTCTCAACCGAGCCCCATCTCCTAAAGTTTTCACTAACTCCTAATGGCACCACATTTAGTGGCCCATCCTTTAGCACATCAGCCTTACAGGGACATATAAGATCTAAATCATAACACATTCTCTTAAGCATTTCTTCTAAGGCTTATCATGTGATAAGGAACTCCCTCAGTTTTTGTTTGACTTGGAATGTCTCTATTTCTTTATCATCTCTGAAAGATAGCTTTTCTGGATAAAGTGTTCTTGGTTGGCACTTTGTTTCTGAGACTTTGAATATGTCATCCTATTCTCTCTTGGCCTGGAACATTTAAGCTTTTATGTTTTCTGTTAGTTTAATGATGATTCTCTTATAAGTGACTTGATATTTTTCTCCTGTTGCTGTTAGAAGTCTCTTTGTCTTGTACTTTTGAGAGTATGACTAATGTACTCCAGAGATGATTTTTTGGTCAAATCTGTTAGGAATCTTTTCAGTTTCTTGTATTTGGATATCCATCTATTTCCCAATATTTAAAAAGTTTTCAGTAATTATTATATTGAATTAATTTTCTTTGACTTTTTCCTTATCTTCTCCTTTCAGAGAATATATGATGTGAATATGTGATTTCTTAATGTGGTCCCATAAGTCTTAAAGGCATTCTTCATTCTTTTAAGTTTTTTTTGTACTGGGTTATTTTGAAAGACCTGTCTTCAAGTTCAGAACTTCTACATTCTGCTTGATCAATTCTGTTTTTAAGGCTCTCATATGAATTAAAAATTCATAAGTTTTTTTTTACCTCCAAGACATCTGATTGTTTCTTTTACTGATTGTATTTCTTCAATGAATTTCTCATTCATATCATGATTCATCTTCCCAATTTTATTTTTCTTTCTGCATTCTCTTGATATCACTAAGTTTTTAAAATTCATGTTTTTGTGTTCCTACACTAGTATTTCTGCATCTAGTCTTTCAGTTTCCTCTAGTTATAGAGTGGCTACTATAATAAAATGCTTTCTGTTGGTGATGTGTCCTAGAACGTTGTTTGGATATGCTTCATTGTTTTTGGTACTAGGTGGGTGTTTTAATGTAGTGTGTCAAAGCTTCTTCAACTATAATCAATGTTGGTAATTGCTATAGTGGGCTAGGTTGTGGGGGTTATGGGATAATTGTACCATCAGCTGGAATGCAGCTATGTTGGGTAGTGCACATTTGCTGCTCTGGGCATAGTGTTCTCAGCTACATATATGAGATGCCTGTCTTTCTCTGTGAATTTTCTTAAGACAAGATAATGCCAGTGGGGCAAGGTGGGTAGGGTGTAGTGTGCTTAATAATAGAATAGGGTGCCTGCCAATATCTGAGGGCTGCATGACTGACATTAAGGGTCTTATAGGGCCTAACCTGCTCAGATCTCTCTGCCAAGAGACTTACTTTTACTGCAGGTGGGTGGGCAAGGCTAATCATCTGCCTCACAGAGCATCAGTGGCCTATGTGGCTGAGAATAGGCTACTCAACTGCTTCTTGGGACCATATTAGGATTTTTGAGACAGTGGCCTTGGTAGACCAAGCCCCTCAGAAATGTATTCTCAGCTGCTTCCTGGGGTAATGGGTGAATGTTCAGGGCTACTCTTCTACTTTATTTGGGCTTTGGTGGGCCAATTCACCAAGGGTATGTTACCTGTCTATGTTCTGGGACCTAGAGTAGGTGATGGGTAGGAAGGACTACATAGCTATTTCCCAGGAGTTTTCTCATGCTGAGCTACTCAGAGCTGCTGCTCCCCAGGTCTGACAGTGCATGACTGGTGCCAACCAAGTGCTTCTGGGGAAGTGAGTGGTGCATGAATCTGCATGGAAGCTTCCTGTTGCAGAAAGTATTTGGGCAGAGCCACCTGGATAATTCCAGTAAAGGAAAAATGTAGACAGAGCATTTCAACTCTTTTCTGGCCAAATTGCTCAGGGTGGGCCCCTGGTAATTTCTGGGGTTGCTAGGAAAGTAGATTGGCCCTTGTCTGGTTATCAGGGCTGGATAAATGAGCTACTAGGGATAGCTGTCCACTTCTTCACAGTTCCCCAGGTAGGGGGTTATCAAGATGGGTATGCAGCTAGAGCTTGGTGGGACAGGGTGAATCTCTTTCTCAGGAGTACTTCACCAGTGTGGTAGTCTAGAAACCTCTCAAACTGGGCTTGGGGTCTATGAGGGCTCCAGGGTTTTCCAACAGTAAGTACCTTGGATGTCTGTGGTGTGAGTGGGGACTAGAGATGGGGAAAGGTCTTTTATTTACTCTTTCCCTACCAGTGAAGTATCTCTTGGCTTATGGGTGATCTCGAGAATGTAGGGTTGATGTTGAGTGTTTAGTTCCCTTCCTCATAAGCCCATAACATTTCTCCATGCTCAGCAACACTTCTACCACATACCCACTGTTCTCTGATATTGTGCATCAAAACTCTCCAGTGAAATAGCTATTTGTTTTCCTTGTTTGTTTGTTGTTGGCTTTGTCCTTCATTGTGGAGGGCAGCAAATCAGATATTGATAGTCAGCCATCTTGTTTAAGAATATCCTGTATTTTATTTTCTTCTTTTTGCTGTTTGATGGCTTGGATTTGGAGCACCCCTCCTACCCCCATCAAAAGCTAATGTGTTAGGCAGTACAGCAACGTTCAAAGGTAAAAAGATTATGAGGGCTCTGATATCAGTGGATTAATCTATTTGATGAGTTAATAAGTTGAATAAACTTACTGGGAGGTAGGGAAACCATAGGCAGGTTGAGTATGGCTAGAGGAAGTATGCAGATAACTGGGGCCATGGCCTTGAGCACCATGCCTAACCCTGGCCGCTACCTGTTGAACTTTCTGTCCTTTCCAGCTGCCACAAGGCATGCATATTTTCTTTGACATACCTTTCTGACATGATAAACCTAAACATGACATGGCCCTAAACCTCAGGGCCAGAGCAATGGAACCAGTCAACAATGGACTGAGACTTCTGAAACTATGAACCAAAGTAAACTTTGTGCTCTAAGTTCCTGTATAGTATTTCAGTCATAGTGACAAAAAGCCAAATAACATATACTGCTTTCAAGATCATCTTTTGTTTTTCTGACTTTTAAGTATTTGTTATATACCTAGTGATTGTTTTAAAGTATAATATGACTGTTGATCTTTGACTGTTTTGTATCTGGATAGTTACATCTTTCTTTGGGTTTGGAGAGTTTTCTATTATTTCTTTGAATAAACTTTCTATCTCTTTGCCTTTCTCTACTATCTTTTGAAAGCCAATAACATGTACATTGCTCTTTTAACGTTGTACCATAGATCCCATAAGGATTATTCAGTTCTTTTCCTTCTTTTTTCTTCTCTGTATTTTCAAATAAACTGTCTTCAAGTTCACTAATTTTTCTGTTTCTTTGTCTCATCCCTGAAAATAGCTTTTTCTCCAATAAGATTTGGTTCCTTTAATTGGGAAATGATGTTTGGAAACAAAGATATGGATGCTTTGTGTAATTATTTTTACTCAGATGCCATTGTTTCTAGGCCCTAAGTGAAAAAAACTATAAAATATTTTTTTGTTGACATTGGAATTGCTTTTCTTCTTGAGGTATCATTTCTTCTATAACCCCTCCAACTCTGGTTCAACCAGACCTACCAACTTATAGATGCAAAAACATATTTTGTAATCTCATACCCTGCTTTTGTTACTTTAGCTCCTTCTAACTAAATTCCCTACTCCATAGCCTTCTTGGAAAACGTGTAACTGTTCAATTCTCAGCTTAAGCATCACCTTCTTTATGAAGTTTTTAAAGATCCTCTAATTTGAATTATGTATTCCTTCCTTTGATCTCCCCACACAAAACAAACACCATTACAACATATAGGATATTTTATTGCAATTATCCATTTACATGCCTACCTTATACAGTAGAGTGAAAATGGAAATCAAATATTATCATTATAGTAAGACTGACATTTTGTGCAGGAAGTGAAAGTGAAAAGAATGAATGAATAAATTATCCATTTCTTTTAATATGCTTTCCTGCTTATGCTTGACTCATGCATTCAACAGAAACACATGCACACACACACACACACACACTTTGACCTTGGAGAATGTTTTGCTAAAGTGTTCCAGGACATACCCAACCCCCAAAACTTTTCTCTAAGTACTGGGCCACAGCCAGGGTTAGGTGATCATTAAGGGGTCCAGCCACAACCTGGATGCCTAGGGGAAGTCCTTTGGCATTCAAACCCAGTGGGCACTGAGTCACAGGCAAACCCAGGGCATTGAAGACACCTGAAGGAAACAAACAAGAAAAAAAAAATTGAGAAATAAAGTTCTATTCTTAAAAACTTATTTTGCTCTAATTTAATCAATAATGAGGTATTAGCTACAAACAAAATTAGAATTTAGTATCTGCTGATGACTCATCTAGGAATCTTGTATATATTATATACTTGAATTACCACAACAAACCCATGATAGAAGCAAATAATCAATGTTTCACTAATGAAATAACTGAATAGGGAATTAAGATAACATGTCCAAAGTTATTTGGTTACTAAAAGCTAGAATCGGTGTGTGAAAATACACACACACACACACACACACACACACACACACACAATGTGGGTGAGAGCCTGAGTATCTTCCCAGTATTTTATTCCTAAATTATCCCTTATAGCATTTTCAGAAAAAAAAAAACAGAGTAAGTTTGGATTCAAGATGGCAGAATAGAGGAAGGGAACATGTTTTGGTTGCTCCAAGACTTGGAACTCAACCACTGGGAAGACTGCTTCTTGGCAAGAAAAGAGCAGCTAGAACACAACATAAAAAAACAGTCAAAACATGGTAGAATTGGAGGCAGCACAGAGAGTAGAAGACTGAAAAGTGCTCTATGTGTCTCATCTGGTGATCAGAGAGTGGAGATGGGCACTGTCTTAGTGGGCCCACTCAGGAGCTGTTAGAACCCAGTGGCTGTCAGAGACCAACTCCAGCAAAGAAGAAGCTAAATCCTGTTGAGTCAAAGATGGCAGAGAACCAACACCAAAAGTAATTGCATTCTCTCCACACTCCAATACTTCCAGACTGGAAACCTCCAGACCACTCAGCCAAACCACCCAGCAAACTCCTGTGGCTGCAGCTGAACTCATCTGCTCCAAGAAATGACAGTCCCTTGCTGCAAGGAACTGAGTGGCAACGACCTGCCTTATCAAGACCACTGTTAATCTATAAACCAACCAGCCAAACAGCCAAGCCAACTCCTGAGGTTGCTGCTGAACTTATTGAGACTGAGAAACTACAGAGCCCTCCTGCAGGGACCCGTGAAGCTAAAATGGAGCTCGTCAAGACTGTGAGCTTGCAAACAATCCCAGCAGAAGCCTGTATGGTTGCAGACTTAATGTAACCATGAAAAAAACTGTGGAATCTGTGAGTTTGCAAACCATCCATGTGGAGGTGGGGGCAGGGGCTATAGTTGGACACATCAGAAATGTGAATTAGCAGACAGTCCCCAGGTACACTCAGATGGGACCTAGGACTAGAAGTTTGCTCCCTCCCAGCAGGGTCTCCAGCAATAACTGTAGGACTATCAGCAGTGGTGTGTTTGGGGTAAAATAACTCAGTCAACCATGCCGTAGGCTCAAAGGCTATAAACTCACACCCAGCAGTGTTTGGGCTCCATGAATATTAAGGCTAGTGACCAGCAAGGTCTCACATGATCACACCTGCCCAGAGCAACAGCAGTACCCCAAATGTGAGTGTACCTGCTTTTATAAAACAAACTCTTCAGGACATTAGGTCTCAGATAGACCCCAATCCAGTAACACTGGGAGACTTTAACACACTTTTCACACCACTAGATCAATCTTCCAGACAAAAGATCAGTAAAGACTCTTTAGACCTAAATAACCCTAAAAACCAAATGTACCTAAGAGATCTATACAAAATATTCCAACCAAAAACAGCTCAATACACATTCTTCTCAGCTGCTCATGGAATCTTTTCTAAAATAGACCATATTCTTGGCCACAAAGCAAGTACTAGTGAATTAAAAACATGTAATATAATTCTACACATCTTTTCAGATCAGTATTCTTTTCCCCTACATTCTTGCCAATATTTATTATTATTTGTATTCTTGATTATTTCCACTCTAACTGGAGTGATTTTTTATTTGCATTTCTCTGATTACTAAAATGTGAAACATTTTTCATATATATTTCTATTTCTTCTTTTGAGAAATGTCTATTTAGTTCATTTTACCATTTAATCAGGTTATGTTTTTTGGTGGTATGTTTTTTGAAATTTTTATATATTCTGGATATTAATCTCTGTTGGAAGAGTAGCTGGTGGCAATTTCCTCCTGTTCTGTAGGTTATCTCTTCACAATATTATTCCCTTTTCTGTGAAGAAACATTTTAATTGGATTCTATCCCATTTATTAATTATTGGTATTATTTCCTGAGCTTTAGGAGTCCTATTGAGGAACTTGTTGCCTGCATCTATGGCATGTTGACTCTATTTTCTTCTAGCAGTCACACAGTTTGTTGTCTCAAAATTTTTAATTTTTAATGAAGTCCAATTCATAATTTTTTCTTTTATTGTCTATGATTTTGGTGCTCTGCTTAAGAAATCTTTGACAAACTCAAGGCTACAAAAATTGTAGCTTTAGCTTTCACAATTGGGTCCCTGATCCATTTTAAATCAATTTTTGTATATACTATGAGCCAGGGATCCCACTTCATTCTTTTACACATAAATATCCAGCTGTCCAAGCATTATTTTCTGAACAGACTATTATTTCCTCTTCAAATTGTCTTTAAACCTTTGCCAGAAATTAATTATGAGGACATAAGGGTAATATGAGTGAGACAGTGAAATAAGTATCCTCCAGTTCCAATACTCCTCACAGAAATCCAAGTAGCAGTTATTCATGGATAACACTTTTCAAATATCACTGAATTTAGGTGAGGTTGCAGCACATCCTTACACCACAGAACTGAGAAAAGCCACATTTGAAGAGTAAGAGGAATGGTTTCACTTTAACTACATTTGTCCTCCTGCAAGCTGGTATAGTATCACATGCAGAGTATTCTTCTGGTACCAGAGGTGAGAGAAAGTTGGAGACAACTACTCAGCTTCCCTATCATTCTGGGACACTTCACAGAAAGATTACTAATATCTCACCCTCTGGGAAACATTTGAAGTACTGGCAGGGATAGAAAATTTGAGATTAGTTACAATCACAGAATGGGAATGGGGCTCACAAAAGCTACCATGCAAATTTGGTAGTGGTTCTGCACTATGGCTAATGGAGGATCCATACTAGAGAAACTACCCAGTCACATCACTTTGCAAGAAGAGAAGTCCACAGGTTGCTATTCTCAAGACCTTAGTTAGATTCTGTAGCTACCCCAGTGCTCTTGTTAAGCATTAAACAGGCTGGGAGGCAGGTGAGCAAATTTCTGTAGAAGGAGACACCTGGCCCCATCGAACATCAGCAGCTAAATGGAGATCACACCTAGACCTGGTCCTCTCCTTTTCCCTTACCAATAGAGGAGGCAAATGTTGGTCCTGGAATTTCTGAGAAGGGGAGCATCTAGCCCTGCTCAACTTCAGTGGCCAAGCAGTAACTTCCCTCAGCTCCAGTGATTTCCGTATGGCCTTATCCATAGAGGGGAGCACCTTTTACAGACCAGAACCAGTGGCCAAGAAGTAAGCCTTGATGCTCCCCTTAAGCCTTCTTCAGCACAGAAGGTGACTGCAGTCCATAGGATATCTATAGAGAAGAACATTTGACCCTTCCCAATATTAGTGCCCAAGTGAAGATCCCCCTCAGCCCTAATTCTTTATTTTTATTTCTCTCTTTATTTTAATTATTTATTTTTTGTGGTACTGGGGATTGAACTTGGGGGCATTATACCTCTGATCTATACCCCCAGCCCTATTTTTTTTATTCTTTATATGAAAACAGGGTCTCACTAAGTTGAGGAGTGCCTTACTAGGTAGTTGAGGCTGGCCGCGAACCCGGATCCTCTGGTCTCAGCCTCCCAAATGCTGGGATTACAAGCGTATTTCTCTCTTTAAAATTCTCCAGGAAAGCAAGCAAAGGCAGGTCAGTGATTATCTATGGAGGGGAGCATTTGGAGTTGCCCAACCCCCTACTGGCTGGGCAGCAACAACACTAAGTCTCAGTTCTCTCGTTTAGACATTCTCAGGCTAGAAGGCAACTATAAATCTGAAAATATCTAGACTACCCTATCCAGAATAGCTGAGCAGCAAAATCAGGGGTCCTACCCAATTTTTATCCACAGTATTCAAACTTGCCCAAGTACATATTTCAAACCACAGTGTCAATTACTTATAGAAAGCATCCTTCAATTTGTCCTGATCAGAAGAAATCACAAAGCCCAGACAGTAGTTCTATTGGACAGAGACACTAGCCAGTGGTCTCACTGGATTATGAAGCACAGATAACCATTCCAATGAATCTTAGAACACAAAAAGTAACCAAAACCATCTAGAGTGCCCAATAGCAAGGTGAGTATGTCCAGGCCCACTAAAATTGCCCCATTCAGAAACCCATGCTAGGATAAGTACTGAAACACAGTCACTGCTAAACCACACCTGCAAAGTGTGGAAGAGATGGTGATTTCCTCAAACACACAAACATTAATGAAAAGGCACAAGGTTTATAAAGCATCAAATATACCAATAAAATAAAACTAACCAAGCTCCAGTTATGCATGCTGAAGAAATTATGATCTATAAAATTAATCAAAAACATATAGAATAATCCTCTCAATATAAGGAATACAAATACAATTATGGAATGCTGAAAAAATAAATTAGAAGATGGAAAGACATCCCATGTGCTTGAATAGGAACAATAAATATTGTCAAATGGCCATAATACCAGAAGCAATCTACAGATTGAATGCAATCCTTACCAAAATATCAATGTCATTATCAAAGAACTAAAGAAAAGTCCTAAAATGTGTATGAAAGAACAAAATATCCAGAATGGCCAAAGCAATTTTGAGCAAACCTGCTGAAGGCACTATAATGCCTAATTTCAAATTAAACTACAGAACTATAGTACCAAAAACAGCATGGTATTGGCACAAAAACAGACTTATAGGCCAATGGAATAGAATAGAAGATACAGAGATAAAACTACATAGCTACAGCAAGCTCATTTCTTGACAAAGGTGCTAAATACATATATTTGAGAAAAGAGCCTTTTCAACAAATGGTGCTAGAAAACCTGGAAATTCAAGTATAGAAGAATGAAGTAGACTCTTATCTCTCACACAGGACAGAAGTCAAATAGATCAAAGACCTAGAAATTAGATCAGAAACTTTGCAATTACTGGAAGAAAACATAGGACCAACTAGCCAATATACAGGCACTGGCAGAGATTTCATCAATAAGTCCTTTTATGGTACCGCTGAGCTACACCCCCAACCCTGTTTAATTTTTTATTTTAAAACAGGGTCTTGCTAGGTGGCTGAGAGTCTTGCTAATTGCTGAGGCAGGTTTTGAACCTTCTCTTTATACCATTTCCCCCTATGTTAATCTTCCATAACCCTTATGCTAATTATTTTACATACATAACCATGATCTATCCACATTTCCCATACTCTTCAAAGCAAATAAATTAGA
The DNA here is from genome assembly GCA_004027655.1 of Graphiurus murinus. Lineage (NCBI taxonomy): Eukaryota > Metazoa > Chordata > Mammalia > Rodentia > Gliridae > Graphiurus > Graphiurus murinus. The sequence continues at coordinate 89,025 of PVLC010001808.1, read as the reverse complement.
TGAATAATATAAAAATAAAATTCAGAAGGAATGACAACTAAGGCAAATAAAAGGTCCCTTTATTTGGGGAGCTGTTTTTGGTACTAGATTCTTCTGGGAAAAAATGAACTGAGCTTTATCAGCAAGATCAACCAAGGCAGCCTTTGATTTGGTGAGATCACACTATATGACTGAATACCAGTAACTGAACCTCCCTAAGGCTTACTTCTGTAAAACATGCATACTAATACTCAATTTCAAGTTCTTCTAGAGAGACCAGATATTAGCATTGTATCTTCCATGTAAGATATTAGCAACTGTTGTCAACAAGTTGTTTTCAATTATATACCATGTACAAACCTTGTGCAAGAGCAAAATAATTTTATGATTTTTCTGAAAACATTTCTATTTAAGATTACATAATGCAAGGAGTACAATTAGGTACCTGTGTAAGCAAAGTTGAAAGGCCTTGTTAAAGGAACATGATGTTTGGGAGCCACTGTGGGATGTGAGGGATATAAGAACACACCATCATCACCTAGCATCTCCACCAGCTCTTTATGCAGGTTTTCTTTCATTGCCTTAAATTTTTTATATTTCTCATTGTTATATTTGAGTTTTTCTTCCAACAATGCCAATCCTACAGAATGATAAAAGTTATCAACTTAAGTAAACAGACTTCATTTAATTCCTAGTGTTCATCTTTTCTGGTTCAAATAATACATGTTCATTACAGAATGTTAAGAAAGTAAAAGTTATGAAAAGAAAATCTTATAATCATATCACCCACACATAAACATTTTGTGCATTTACTGTTAACCCCTTCAAGTCTTTTAAAATAATGCTGTACATAGGGTTCCTAGACTTTCACACAGTGTATTATATTTAAAAATTTCATATCATAAGAAAAATTATAAATGTTGTAAGTTATGGCTACATGATATTTTAATTAAAGGAATGCAACATAGCTTTTTCTTTAATGAGCCCATGGGTTTTGATACTGTAGATTACCTAAAGAATCAATATTGTAGTAAAAATCTTTAGTCACAAAACTCTTAGAAAATCTCATAATAGAATCATATTTTACTTTTTTAGAATATTTTGGTGTACTGTAATTATACATTGTAGTGGATTCAAAGTGATACATTCATATATGCACACAACATCTTGGTGTGTTTTCCTCTGCACCCCATCCCATTACCCTAAAAAAAAGGCCAAATAATATTGTAGAATTATATTTTAGAAGATTTTATCCAATTTATTTTCATGTTTTAATTACTTCATAAAACATCAAAAACATATAAATGCACATTAGTTATGTGTACACTAAAAGTGCTCAATAAATCATAAAATATTAAGTGCCATAGCTCCTTAATAGCTAGATCATGAGCAGGGCTCGGTCCGCTGGATTCCTGCAAGGCAGGCGATTCTGCAAGAAGTGATACGTGGCATACCCTGCTTTACATTATGTTAAAATGTTATTTTTTTTTTTTTTGCGGTACTGAGGATTGAACTCAGGGGCATTCTACCTCTGAGCTACACCCCCACCCCAGCCCTATTTTTTATTCTTTATTTTGAAACCGGGTCTCACTAAGTTGTGGAGTGCCTCACTAGGTAGCTGAGGCTGGCCGTGAACCCGGATCCTCCGGTCTCAGCCTCCCAAATGCTGGGATTACAAGCATGAGCCACCACGCCCGGCTTTGTTAAAATGTTTTTACACTTGTTATTAAAGAAATTTTCTTAAAAACAGGAAGTGGCCAGATGGATAATAAGCTCTTGACGTTGACTGGAAAAACAGTGCTTTCAAACAAACATCATAAGGAATTCTCTAACTACTCACAAACATTAGTCAGAAAACAGGCTTTGCAAGCTACTCCGGAATTAGTTACTAAACAACCATATGTTTTCCCTTAGCAATATAGGCTATTCCTCATTAACCTTTAACACTGCTTTGTACCAGAGTCAAAATAAAATCATTATATACTTGATGTATAACCTTTAGAAAAACAAGTTTGCTATCATCAAACTATCTGATGACTTGTCCATAAATTTTCCTGTTCTATATGCTTCACTGCCAAATAGAAAATATAAAAACAGCTGCTTATGAACAATAAAGTAGATATGCTTCATCACTACATTTGGTGTGCATATTCTCATTCCTACAACTTCGTCTCTCTCCTCACCTGTCAAAGGACCCCCGACTCCTGCTAGGGCTAGATGCCGGCAATTAAGAAAAAACAAAATATTAAGTATCTAATATAAAATATTTATTACTTTTCCCATTCTGAAAGGAACATAGATTAACTAGATTCAGAAAATCAAGGGTAGCCGGGTGTGGTGGCGCACGCTTGTAATCCCAGCATTCGGGAGGCTGAGACCGGAGGATCCGGGTTCGCGGCCAGCCTCAGCTACCTAGTGAGGCCCTCCGCAACCTAGTGAGACTCGGTTTCAAAATAAAGAATAAAAAAAAATAGGGCCGGGGGTATAGCTTGGAGGTAGAATGTTCCTGAGTTCAATTCCCAGTACCGCAAAAAAAAGAAAGAAAGAAAGAAAGAAAGAAAATCAAGGGCCACATGTTTTCTATCATATGTGGAAGCTGGAGATTAAATATGAAAGGGACTTTATGAAAATGAGAAGTGAAAATAGGAATAATGGAAGGGGTTGGGGGGATGGAGGAGGAGAGAGGAAAAGGAAGGCTTAAGGAGGGACAGAAACCAAATAATATTGTGCTCATATATGAAGGTATCACTAGCAACCTTACTAGCACATATAGAAAAGGAAGAGGGGGTAGCGAGGTGGGGTTAGGGAGGGAAATATACCAAGAGATGCTGTGTGCATATATGAATATATCATTTTGGATATCATTATGATGTATAATTATACTGTAACAATAAAATTCTAAAAAGAGACTAGTGGAAGAAGACTGGGGGAGGGAAGACAGGAGGGGAATAATAATGCTTGAGGAAGGAAATAGACAAAATAGTGTTATGTTAGTATATGAATTACCAATTGCATTAGCATGAATAGGAGGGGGTGTGTAGAGAATCACACCAAGAGATGTTGTATACATATATAAATTTATCACTCTGAATTTCACTGACCTATCTGAAGGTGATGTGGGGAGGGAGAAACACCCTAATGCACATGATGTACATTCACAACCATATCAAAGTCAATCACTAAACTGAACACAAGAAGGAGGGAGGAGGGAATGGGGTGGGAATTGAGGAAGGATTAAATGAGTGCTGTGTGCATGTGTGCCTCCACCAGCTTGTACCTCACAAAGATGTATGATTAGAATGCACCAATAAAATTTAAAAAAAGAAAAGAAAAATAAAATTAGACAAATTTTTAGTATAAAAACTTACACAGAAGTATAATGCTCAAGGGAAATTATTACGAGCATATTATTACACCTAGTTCATTTACTAAGTGCAAATATTATGTTATAGTGCAGCTCACACTATATGTGAAATGTTTCATTCTTTCCCCTCACCATTATAACATGTGAAAATTCCTGTCATTTATACACTTTTATAAACTTGGCTTTAGATTACTGCATATAATCATATCCTATACACAAACATAATTATTCCTCTGTGTGTTGTTATACATTTAGGATGTTTCCAATATTTTGATATTGTAAGTCTTGCTGCAATGCACATATTTACGAACAAAATTTTGGCTATAGATTATGATATTTTCACCAAAGGGTTCAGCTCCTGGCCAAAACCACATATGTAATTTTCAGGCAATACCACAGGCAATTACAAAGGCTCTAGCCAGCATGCCTCAAAAAGGGAAAGTTGCCCTTTCCAAGCCAGGCATGGTACACAGCCAATGTACTGATAAAGTTTCTAAAGGATGTAACAAAGTCTCAGGCTACTTTGACAGGTCACAGTCATGAATATTTTCATTCCTAGCTACGGCCTAACTCCAGATAGAATGGCAATCATCAAGAATACAAACAGAAAAATATGTTGGTGCGCATGTGGGGAAATAGGAATTCATACACTATTGGTGTAAATAACTATGGAGATCAGTATGGAAGTTCTTCGAAAGACTAGAATGGAACCACCATCTGACCCAGCTATACCACTCCTTAGTATCTTTCCAAAAGAATTAAAGTAAAAATACTATAGTGATACATGCATACCCATGTTTATTGCAGCACAATAAGGTACCTGAATTATTAGGTCTCTTTATTTGAGGCCTTTGGTAGAGGCCTACTTTAGGTGTTCCTGCCCAGCCCTCTTTAAGGGGGCAGAAGGAGAAAAACTTTGATACTTTTCCCCACTCTGATGCAGCAGTCAAGACTTGTCTACTCCTAGTCCAATTCCCTCACTGTACCCTGACCTCAGGGTCTGTAAAACTTCTGGAGTCTTTGTTCAGGGATCCTTCAACAGTGAGAAGACCCCCATATTTGCATTGATCTACCTAATACTTGACTGGAACAATGTCCCACGAGGAGGAAAATATACAACAAAGGGCATTTGGTTTATTCTCTAGTTTTAGTCTCTTGCTTACAATACTAGAGAAAGTTACTAAAAAAAACTTCACTGTTACTTCCATTTTAACTTATTGCTTTAATTTATTATCAGAACACATAATATCTCAGCTATATTTCCAACTTAGAGGGGTCCCTTACTTTATTTAGGGTGATGAAATATGGTCTGGATTATGCTAGCAACAGACAACTCAGGAGTTAAAGACTTGCTGTCAAGACACTACTTTCATAGAGTTGTCATGACCAAACACAAAGAGGATATTAGTGAATAGAATGCCATAAAGATAACTTCAAATTCAACTCTAATAAATATTTTGCAAAAAGATGCTATGAATGATCTTCGTCCTTAAGGATTTTTCTGATTTTATCAGAGTATCATTTCCATCCTAGGCACAATACAACACTTTCTGATAATAGAGATACAATAAATAGAGTTAGGTGATAATAATAACAACAATAAAAATAACTTCAAATTCTTTAGCCTTTACTATGTTCTAACATGGTTTTAACTTCATTTATAGATATGGAATTCCTAGCACATGCAGCATTGGGTTGTATTTCATATGCTTTAGATGGGCAATGCCATTTAACCGGGAAAACAATGAAATGAAGATCATATTGATTAATCCATTCAATTGCATAGGCAGTATATACTTTTATTAATTTCATTTTATAGATAAGAAAAATAAACCAATAAGATTATACATAACTGAATGGAAGTCAAGCAAGCTAATAGGAAAAATCACAACTAGAAATCTGAAGTAATTCAACTAATTTGCATTAGCCTAGGTTTCCCAATATAAAAGAATAACAGTAGCTCTACTATAAGACTCTCTTGAATATTCAAAAATATGAGCCATATAAGGGTGCCAAAAGTCTAACATCTGGTACTCAGAAAGCAGTTTTCTACAAGAAGAGCAATTGTCAACTCTGCAACAAGTATGTACTAACCACACTAATTTGGTGAGCTGCTGAACTGAACTTTCTGTACATTAGCAGTAATTACCATTTTGATAAGTTAATTCATCAAAATATTCATGTGTGCTTATTCCTCAAGTCATATATATTGTCTAAAATTTACATTTAGGTATTGAAATATAATACATGACACAGATAAAAAAAATCACAGTTTTTTTAGTTTACAATAACAGTGCCTGAAGTGTGAGCCTTAACTTGGTAGTGAAGGAATCTTGCTGTATTATGGATTTCTAAACCTAAAAAATGATCATCATAATTGACAGACTGAGAATGACTGGCAAAAGCACATAGAAATTAGTTGATTCATTTATTCATATGTTGCAGCTTTCCTCAAACCTTGATAATGTTTCTCATTAGGATATTTTTCATAGAATGCTTTTCCCATTCCCAAATAACATCAAACCAGTTTTGGAAAGATTTACATACCAATGGAAGGGATGGTGTACACTGACAGACCCAAACACCATTTAATCAGCTCCCACAGAGGATTGATAGGTTTTCCATGGTCACCAAGGAGATCTACAAATTTCACAGGTTCCTGAGATTGAGACAAGAAAGAAAACACAAGAGTATATTTTTAAAAGACCCATAATAGAGCCAGATATGGTGGCACAAACTTGTAATCCCAGTACTTGGGAGGCTGAGACAGGAGGATTGAAGGTTTGAGGCCAGCCTCAGCAACTTAAGGATACTCTCAGCAACCTAGTGAGACCCTGTTTCAAAATAAAGAATAAAAAAATAGAACTGGGAGTGTAGTTCAGAGATAGAATGCTCCTGGGTTCAGTCCTCAGTAACACACACACACACACACACACACACACACACACACACACACACAAACAGAATAGGCAAAGCAATTCCAAGCAATAACATAAATACTTAATATATCACACTATATCACACTACCTGATTTCAAATTATACTACAGAGCTTGTTAACAAGAACAGCATGGCTTTAGCATAAAAACAGATGCATAGCAAAATGAAACAGAATAGAATATACAGAGACAAATCTGCAAAGATACAGCCAGCTGGTCCTTGACCATGGTATCAAAAACATACATTAAAGAACCTTTTTAACAAATAGTGCTAGAAAAATTAAATGAGATCAATATTTCTTACCCTGCACAAAAATCAACTCAAAGTGAATCAATAACCTAGGAATTAAGACTAGAAACCTTGCAAATGTTAGAAGAGATGCCAGTGAATTACAGGAAGGGTATTGGGGATGGGGGAGGGAGGAAGTGTGAAAAAGTAGGGGTGCTGGGGTATTAAATTGACCAAATTATGTTATATGCATGTATAAATATAACACATTTATGTATATACCAATAAAGTTTTAAAATTAATGAGAAGTATGATTCGTAAGCAAATGGCCAATATCATTAAGGAATCTCACATACTGTTGGTTCAAATGTTATTTAGCTAACTATTATGAAGATTGCTCAAAAAACTAAAAATACATCTAATGGCCGGGCGTGGTGGCGCATGCTTGTAATCCCAGCATTCGGAAGGCTGAGACTGGAGGATCTGGGTTCGCGGCCAGCCTCAGCTACCTAGTGAGGCTCTCCACAACTTAGTGAGACCCGGTTTCAAAATAAAGAATAAAAAATAGGACTGGGGGTATAGCTTGGAGGTAGAATGCCCCTGAGTTCAATCTCTAGTACCTCAAAAAATACATCTAATGTATGAAACAATTGTCCCACATACACAATGGAATATTATTCAGCCTTGAAAAATTAAATCCTATCAATTGTAGGAAAATGGATGGAATTGGAGGACATTATGTTAAGTAAAATATGCCAGAAACAGAAAGAGAAGTACTCCATGTTCTCTTTCTTATGTGGTAGTTTAAAAAGGACATGAACATAGAGTAGTGATAATTAGAGGTTGGGAAAGGCTTACCGGTGAGGGTGGGTCAAAGGATGCTAAAATTGATCAATATATACTGCATGCATATTTTGAAATATTACACTAAACTCCATTAATATGTATAATTAATGCACATTAATCATAAAGAAAAGATAACTTTAAAGACATGGTTAACACAGAAAAAGATACAGGGATTTTCATCGCAGTGTTATTCATGATAGTCAAATGACCATCAATTGATGAATGGGTAAATAAAATTTTTATCAACACTACAAGAGAATATTATTTAGATACAAAAAAGAACTTAGTATTGATACATAGTACATTATATTAAATGACAGAAGCCACTAACAAAACATTACTCAAAGTATAATTCCATTCACATGAAATGTCCAGAATAAGGAACAAGTCTAAAGAAAGTAGTATAAGGGAAGCTTCCTTCACAAATACCTATCTCAGCTTCCAATCTTAGCAGATATAAACATAAGAGGAAAATACATAGAAGAAAGGCAAACAACTCCATGTGGGTTTCCCCCCTTAGAAAACTTCAGGGGGACGGTAAAAGTGGAGATTGATAATTAGGGTTACCCAATCACTTTATGCTATACTGAAAACGAAATACTGAGTATTCAGAACATACCATATTGACATAAATTGTATTCCCCTCGTTCCCCTTTCATCCCTTGAGTCCATGCCATGCTTTCCCCTCTGCCTGGAAAATTCGTTATCACGTTTCTCCCTTATTATGGACTCCGAAACTTTAAAGACTTGGTCTATAGCAACTTCTGGGTAGGGGTCCACCCTCTGATCATACAACCATACATGCTTATATCAGTATAGCACTCCCTGACACCTAACTCTGCTTTCCTTAATTATTTTGCTTTTCCTTATTTTTCTCATTTCTTTTCTCTATATTTCTAATGTATGGCTCACAATAGACACTCAATAATGGAAAAAGGAAGGAAAGAAGTGACCATACCTTTCCATCAGGTCCCTTTGCTGACATCATTGTGGTCCACAACTGAAAAGAATATTTCATTTGCTTCAGATTAACATGTTGAACTGAGGCTCCTAGCACAGTTTCAAGGTGAGTCACAACCTTGTGAAATGAAAATATAAAAATAGACAAATATGATGAGAAAAATTCCATTGGAGAGTGATGTCAGTTAGATAGCAGACTAGGGGTCTCTCAGCACTCATTCCCCCTGTAGAAACACCCCAAAAAAGATAAAATAACAACAGATAGGCCAAAATAGCTGAGAACTCCAGAACAAGTTAAGAAATTACAGCAACCAAGAAGATACCTACTAAAGAAAGATCACACTCAGAGTATTAGGAAATTTCATGACGTTTTTGCTCACACCCTGTCAGACACAGAGCAGGTGGGAGGAAGACAGCCAATTATTGGCTTCTTCCTCAAGTTGAAAGTAAGAGTGGAACTTTCTTGGAAACTTCAAACTTGTCTGGAAGCAGATCAAGGAACTGGTTACTGTCTTGTCTGATTTGGAGTGCAGATAGGCATAATTTGGATATAAATGGTGGTACATGTTGATATACTGCTGTTTGTTAAAAGTATTTTAAAAAGTGATAGTTCTCTTATTATTTTGCTATTTGGAATGAGCTTTTGCTTTTAAAAAGACAAATTTGTTTCATTATTTCACCTGATTTTTTTTTTTTTTCGGTACTGGGGATTGAACTCAGGGGCCTTCTAGCTCCGAGCTATAACCCCAGCCCTATTTTTTATTCTTTATTTTGAAACAGGGTCTCACTAAGTTGCGGAGTGCCTCACTAGGTAGCTGAGGCTGGCTGCGAACCCGGATCCTCCGGTCTCAGCCTCCCAAATGCTGGGATTACAAGCATGTGCCACCACGTCCGGCTCACCTGATTATTAAAATACTCAACAATAAAGATTAGAACTACTACACATATATAATGCTATTTCAGTCACATAAAATTTATATCTACATATTAGCATAGAAGAAATACTGGATATAAATATGCTAAATGATTAATAATGATTATCTCTGAGCAGTTACTTTCCTTGCTTTCAAAATACCTTTGGTTAGTACTTAAAACAATGGAAATATTTAAAATAACTGAAAAAAATCACACTAGAATTATTTAGTATGGCTACTCTGATCACCTTAATTCTGTATCCTGACATGGAAATATACAACAAGTAATAAAGAAAAAGAGTCCGAATGTCAACTCTTTCACTAAATATTAATTTTATTGAGCAAATTCTATTTACAATTACCTTTTTCTGAGCCAGAATGAGATCTTGGTCTACCTTAGATATTAAAAATGAGCCTCCATCATGTTCCATCCAGTAAAATTTCAAGTGCTTTAAATGTACTTTTGCATCAAGTTTTAATCTGTGGATAATTATAAAGAAATTAATATCAATGAATTATTTATATATGCTTACTAGTTTAATCTTTATAACTGAGCTTTAGGTATAATGGAATTTTCCCCCCTAGAACTGTGTGAAAGAAACAGTGATGTCTTTAGAATTCAGATTTGCAGGTAAGAATATTATTTTAGCTTCAGGGTAGAGAATGGTTTAGAATGTGTCAAGATTAGAGATGGAGTAAGAAACCAAAAGTCTGTGGTAGTTGTCTAGGTGAGAAATGATTGTACCTAAACTAGAATTATAACCATAGTGATTAAGAAGAAATTTAAAGATATAAGAAGTAATTAGGATGTAATTTTAGTAGGATTCAACACTGCTTAGATGTGAGGAGTAATAGAGATAGGGAAATAGGTTTTGGTATCTGGGTTGATTGTGGCACGGCAGCTGAAATTTGGTAAGAAAATAGATAGCACGTAGATATTTTAACTTTTGGAGAAAGAATGAGATTAATTTTAAGTATAATGAGTTTTAGGTATCTGAGATGACCATAATGCAGTGAATACATAGATTATGGTCATCCATCCAAACCTATAGATTAGGTTTGAAATATGAGCTGGACATGAACATTTGGGAGTCGTGATTATAGGAAATAGGTGAAATGGCAGGTCTAGATGAAGTTATCCAGGGAAGGTGAGCAGAGAAAGAAGAGAGAAATAAGCCAGGACTCTCTAGAGTATGTAAGGACAAGCAGAAGGAGAAGAACCAGCAAAGGAAATAAGAAGGGAAAACTATAGATATAGGAGCTGTATCAGAAGAGTATAAGTCACAAAAGACAAGAGTAGAGATTGTTTCAAGATGGGGCGGTCAATATTGTCACTAGTTACAATAAGGTCATGTAAGATAAATGTTAAGTAGTTTACTTAGCAAAAAAGAAAAATCAAAGACTTTGACAAGTACAGTTTCAGTGGATTAAGAAATTAGAGAGTAATCTGAGGATTTGATTTAATGAGTATAAATAATAATTAAATATAAAGAGTTTGGCCATGACATTTTCTCAGTGAGGTAACATGTAGGGTTATTTACATGAGTGTAAAGATTATGTGGAGATCACTGGTTTGCTGGAAATAGACATACTTTTAGGTCAGTGCTCTAAAGTATGTGATTAAGAGCTGTCTAGGGAAATAGATTTATAGGCAACATCAATGGTCCAGATGAGATTGGAATACACTTGTATGTGACAGATGGAAGAACCAGAAAAGTACAATTTAAAGTGAGTTAAGTCATTATACTCAAATTGCCAAGAACAAAAAAAATTCACTGTCTCCATCCTAAATCAAGGCCTCTCTTTGCTTGTAATTTGTTACTAAAGCAATTTAAGCAGTATCTTCCCAAATTGTGAAATACGAAATATGAAAGGCTTTCATTTAAAAGTATAGTAATTCTTTGTTTGAGGACTGGAAGTTTACTTCTCTGTTACTAATAAAACAAAGGAAGAAAAAATGTCAGGACAGGAAACAGAAGAAATAAAGGAAATAATTGAACATACTTTTTGATCCCAGGTCCTGCCATGACTTTCAGCATGGGGATCAGATCTTCAGCATAACGACACATTGGACCAGTGCACTGAAAGAGATCCTGGGCTTCCCCAGCTGCGGGAAACTGACCCTTGTTGGATACCACACCTGAAAGGTTAGATAATCAGGTTAGATGTCCAAAATAAAAAATGATCTCTGCATATTGTATTTAATCATGATGTTTAATATATCTACCATTCTCCTACTTAAAATGTTTCAAAGCCTAGTTTTTTCTTGTTAAATTGTTTACAATACATATATAAAACATAAAATATGCATATGTATGGGGTACAATGTAGTGTTTTGATACATTTATATATTATTTAATGTTTAAATAATGTTAAACATATCTAGATTATCAATTATTATTTTTTTTATTGTAGTAATTCGTGCAATATAACATACATCCTTGTTAAGTACGGGTTGTTAACAACATATTTGCACATAGTTCTCATTTGACCCTTTCCCCGATTCCCACCCCAATCCCCTCCCCTTCCCTCCCCCTCAGGTTCACTTCGGTGAGTGACCTTGATATGATTGTGTAATTACATCACTTGCTT
>PVLC010001808.1:21049-71863 GCA_004027655.1 Graphiurus murinus | reverse complement strand
GTAATACTAGGAGACTTCAATACTCCTCTTACATCTCTAGACCGTTCCTCTAAACAAAAGGTCAGTAGAGATGCCTCAGACCTAAAGAATACCATAAACCAAATGGACCTATTAGACACATATAGACTCTTTCACCCAACTACAGCTGAATTCACATTTTTTTCAGCTGCACATGGAACCTTCTCCAAAATAGACCACATTCTGGGCCACAAAGCAAGCACTGGCAAATTCAAAAAATGCAACATAATTCCCTGCATCTTCTCTGATCACAATGGAGTGAAATTAGAAATAAACTCCAAGAAGACCCAAAGTAACCCTGGAAACACATCGAGACTGAACATCACATTGCTGAATGAAAACTGGGTCACAGAAGAAGTAAGGAGATAAATTAAAAAATTCCTAGAAACCAATGAAAACAGAGACACAACATATCAAAACCTCTGGGACACCTTAAAAGCAGTACTGAGTGGAAAATTTATAGCACTGAGTGCCCACATAAGAAGAACAGAAAATCACCAAAGAAATAACCTAATGACACAGCTCAAAGCACTGGAAAAACAAGAACAGTGTAACCCCAAAGCCAGCAGAAGACAGGAAATCATGAAAATCAGAGCAGAAATGAATGAAATAGAGAATAAAAAAACAATACAGAAGATCAACAAAACCAAAAGCTGGTTTCTTGAAAAAGTAAACAAGATAGATAAACCATTGGACAACCTAACCAAAAGAAAGAGAGAATCAACCCAAATTACCAAAATAAGAGATGAAAAGGGTGATATTACCACCGACAGTCTGGAAATACAGAGGATAGTCAGAAACTATTTTGAAAACCTATACTCCAACAAAATGGAAAATCTAGAAGAAATTGACAAATTTCTAGAAACATATAACCTTCCTAAATTGAGTCAAGATGATATCAAAAACTTAAATCATCCAATAACAATCAAAGAGATAGAAACAGCAATAAAGAGTCTACCATCAAACAAAAGCCCAGGGCCAGATGGTTTTCCAAGTGAATTTTATAAAGCATTTATAGAAGAGCTAATCCCAATACTCCTCAAGCTATTCCGTGAAATAGAAAGAAACAGGACACTCCCAAACACATTCTATGAAGCCAACATCACATTAATACCAAAGCCAAATAAAGGCAGCTCAAGAAAAGAAAACTATAGGCCTATATCATTGATGAACTTAGATGCAAAACTGCTAAACAAGATACTAGCAATGCACATTCAAAACCACATCAAGAAAATTATACAACATGACCAAGTCGGGTTCATCCTAGGAATGCAAGGCTGGTTCAACATGTGAAAAACAATCCATGTAATTCACCACATAAACAGAATCAAAGACAAAAATCACATGATTTTCTCAATTGATGCTGAAAAAGCATTTGATAAGATCCAACGTCCATTCATGCTAAAAGCACTTCAGAGAATTGGAATAGAAGGAATGTACCTCAACATCATAAAGGCAATATACAATAAGCCCACGGCCAATATCATATTTAATGGAGAAAAACTGCAAGAGGTCCGACTAAAAACAGGAACAAGACAAGGATGTCCATTATCACCTCTTCTGTTCAATATAGTACTTGAAACTCTAGCCAGAGCAATAAGGCAAGAGAAGGAAATCAAAGGGGTAAAGATAGGGAAAGAAGAACTAAAACTATCCCTTTTTGCAGACTTAGGGATAAACTTAACCAAGGAGGTAAAAGAACTCTATAAGGAAAACTACAAAAAGTTGAAGAAAGAAATAGATGAAGACCTTAGAAGATGGAAGGATCTACCATGCTCTTGGATAGGCAGAATAAATATCATCAAAACGGCCATCCTCCCAAAACTGATCTACAGATTCAATGCAATACACATCAAATTACCAAGGGCGCTCCTCACAGAAATAGAAAAATCAGCCCTTAAATTCATCTGGAAAATCAAAAAACCCAGGATAGCCAAGGTAGTTCTTAGCAACAAGAACCATGCAGGAGGTATCACAATACCTGACTTCAAACTCTACTACAAAGCCACAGTAATAAAAACAGCCTGGTATTGGCACAAAAACAGACACACAGACCAATGGAGCAGAATAGAAGACTCAGAAACAGACCCACAGACTTACAGTCAACTGATTTTTGACAAAGGAGCCAAAAATATACACTGGAAAAAAGATAGCTTCTTCAACAAATAGTGTTTGCAAAACTGGTTAACCATATGCAGGAAAATGGAAATAAACACCACTTTCTCACCCTGCACAAGAGTCAATTCAAGGTGGATCAAAGACCTGGAAGTTAGGTCAGAGACCTTGCAGCTACTTGAAGAGGGCATAGGACCAACACTTGAACACATAGGCACAGGTTAAAACTTTCTCAACAAGACCTTCAAAGCACAAACAACTCAAAGACAGATCAATACATGGGACTGCATTAAACTGATGAGCTTCTGTGCAGCAAAGGAAACTATCAAGAACCTCAACAGAGAGCCTACAGAGTGGGAGAAGATTTTTGCCAGTTACTCTTCAGATAGAGGTCTAATATCTAGGATATACAAAGAACTCAAGAAAATCACAGCTAAGAAAACAAATAACCCAATCAAAAATGGGCAAATTTTCTACATAGACACTTCACAAAGAAGAAATACAAATGGCCAATAAATGTATGAGGAAATGTTCCACATCATTAGCAATAAGAGAGATGCAAATCAAAACTACCTTGAGATTTCACCTAACCCCAATTAGAATGGCAATCACCAATAACACAACCAAAAACAAATGCTGGTGAGGGTGTGGAGAAGTGGGAACCCTAATACATTGTCAGTGGGATTGCCCATTAGTGCAACCACTTTGGAAAACAGTATGGAGGATCCTCAGATGAATAGAAATGAACCTACCATATGACCCAGCAGTACCACTTCTGGGTATCTACCCAAAAGAATGGAAACCAAACTATCAGACTAATGCATGTGTATCTATGTTTACAGCTGCACAATTCACAATTGTCAAATTATGGAACCAGCCAAGATGTCCATCAAAAGATGAATGAATTACAAAACTATGGGATATGTACACAATGGAATTTTACTCAGCCATAAACAAGAACAAAATGATGTCATTTGCAGGGAAATGGATGGAACTGGAAAACATTATGCTAAGTGAGGTTAGTCAGTCACAAAACGTAAAAAACTGTATGCTCTCCCTAATATGCGGAAGCTAAGGGAAAAGTGGGACATAAGAGAGACTCTAGGCAAAGAAGGAGTAACTTTAGATAAGCAAAGAAGGTGACTTAATTGAAGGTGATGGGGAGGGGGAGGGAAATATCCTAATGTACATGCTGTGCTTTCACAAGCATATCAAAGTCAATCACTAAACTGAACTTGAGAAGGGGGGAGGGAATGGAGCAGGAATATGGAAAGGATTAAATGAGATGTGTGCATGTATGCCTCTACCAGCTTGTACCTCACAAAGATGTATGATTACAAGCACCAATAAAAAAAATTACAATTCAACAATAAAAGTACAAAAGAAGAAAAAAAGAATGCCCACACAAAGAATAGAACAAAACACCATCCCTCTAGCTGGGCATGGTGGGGCACACCTATAATCTCAGTATTTGGGAGGCTGAAACAAGAGAATCTCAGGTTTGAGGCCAGCCTCAGAAACTTAGTGAGACACCAGAACCTTCTAAGACATACTCCCAGTGACCTACTTCCATCAGCCACACCCCATCTGCTTACAGGTACCATCCAGGAATCCCATTTAAATTATTAATCCATCAAATGCATTGATAATTGATATTCATATTCTCCTTCTCTCTCTCCCTCCCTCCCTCTGCATCTGGCTGCCATGAGCTGAGCAGCATTTCCTCCCCTAACTTTCTGCCATGATATTTTTCCTTACAGCTAGCTGACCATGGCTGAACCTCTGCATGAAACAAAATAAACCTCTCCTCCTCTAAGTTGTTCTTGTCAGGTATTTTGGTCAAAGTAATGCAAAACTGACTATAACACTCAGAGAAATACAAGGAAGATAGAAAATTCAATAAAATCCAGTAAGTAATTCATGATCTACATGAAAGAATTATCAAAAGACATAACATAAAAGAAAGTAGAAATCTTGAAACTTAAGATTTCAATTAATGAAATAAAAATAAAATTGAGAGCTTCGAAAGGAGACTAGATCTAGCAGCATTTCTGATCTTGAAGATATGACCTTTGAAATAACACAGAGGGCAAACTAAGAAGGAGAAAGAGTGATGACACCTGCAGAATGTATGGGTCATCATTAAGCAAACAAACTTTCACATTATGGGAGTTCCAGAAGAAGGAGAGATGGAATAAAGCACAGAAAGCTTATTTTAAAATAGCTGAGGCTGGGTGCAGTGGAGTATGTCTGTAATCCCAGTACTTGGGAGGCTGAAACAGGAGGATCACAGGTTCATGGCCAGCCTCAGCAATTTAACGAGGCTCTTCACAACTTCTTGAAATCCTGTTTTTCAAAATAAAAAATAAAATAGTGCTGAGGGTGTAGCTTGGAGGTAGAACACCCCCGGGTTCAACCCCCAGTACTACATACATACACACGAAAAGTAGATGAAAACTTCCCAAATCCTAGGAGAGATATGGACATTCAAATACATACATCTAAAGAACTCCAATAACATTTGACCCAAAAAGGTACTCTTAGGGCATATTATAATAAAACGGTGAAAGTCAAAGTCAAATAGACAACCTTAAAGGCAACAAGACAAAAACATCAAGTCACATATAAGTAAATGTTCATTAGACAATCAGTAGATTTCTCAGTAGAAATCTTGCAGCCCAGGGAAGAATGGGATAATATATTTCAAGTATGAGAAGAAGAAAAAAAAGTCAACCAAAAATACTACACCTGTCAAAGCTAACCTTTGGAAATGGAGAAATATTTTTTTTTCTCACCAAAGCAAAATCCAAGGAAATTTATCACTGACAAATTAGTTCTACAAGAAATTTCTAAGGGAGTACTTCAAGTAGAAGCAAATGGACAATAATTGCTATCATGAAAATATATGAAAGTATAAACCTTATTGGTAAAAGTAAACTCATAATAAATTCAGTATACTCCACTTTGATAATGTTGGTATCTTTCCAATATCTAATATTTTCACTAAAAGTGAAAATGATAAGTGATAATCACATCTATAATAAATTAAAGAGTAAGTAATTTGGAAAAAAGTAAATTAACGCAGCAAAACCACAAATGTTGGTGAGGAGGGTAAAGTCTAAAACATTAGAATATAAGCAAATTTAAATTATTATCAGGTAAAAACATACTTTTAAGACTGTAAGATATTATATGTAAGTCACAAAGTAACCACAAAGAAAAATTAATTGCTGATACTTAAATAAGAAAGAACTGAATTAAAGCTTATTGTTACAAAAAATGTAATAGAAAATAAAACAAAAAATCTACAAAATCATGAGAAAGTAATTAACAAAATAACATTATGTCCTTAACTATCACCAATAACCTTGATTGTAAATGTATTACATTCTGCAATTAAATATATAGAGTAGCTAAATAGATAAAAACAAGATGCACTATTATATTCCATAGAAAAAGCTCACTTCACCTGTAAGGATATACATGCACTGAATATGAATAAAAGAAAAATATAGTCCAGGCACATTAATATGAAAAGTGAGAGGAGCATCTATATTTATATAAAAAAGAACTTAAGACAAAATCTGTAAAAAAAATAAAAGAAGTAATTGTAAATGATAAAGGGATAAATTCAGCAAAAGAAATAAGAATTGACATGTCCAGAGCACTCAAATAAATAAGGCAAATATTGAATCTAAAGTAAAAAGCACTCCTATACAATGAGAGGTGGAACACATCATGCAGACAAAAAATCAATACAGATACATAAGAGTTAATCTACACTATAGACTAAATGGATCAAAGAGACATTTACCCTAGATATCATGGAATAGCTGAAAATAAACATCCATCAGCATTTGAAACACTGTCCAGGATAGATCATATGCTAAGCCATAAAATAAAAATATTGAAATCATACTATGTACTTCTCTGACCACAACAGTATAAACTAGAAATCAATAAGAACAATGAAAGCCATAAAAATACAGGGAATTTGAACAACATGCTCCTGAATGACCACTGAGTCATGGAAGAAATTGAAATGATACAAAAAATTTCTTTAAAGAAATAAAAAACAAACGCAAACACTGTGTATCAAAATCTATGAGATAGGAGGATCCAAGATGGTAGAGAGAAGGTAGGCTGCATTTATCAACTTCTCCATAGGCTAGAATCAAAGAAATGAGAGAACATCTGATCAGAGAGGTGGATGACAGAGGATATGCAGTGAATCACAATATTGGATATATTCTGGTTGCTGGAACACAAAAGAAAAAAGAATTGGTTACCATGGAACCAGACCTGCACCAATGGGGCAGGAGTTCTAGTCTCTGCCTTCCCAAATAGAGGTGCTGTAAGGCAGGAGGGCAGAGAAACAAAGGTGGAGAGAGAGAGAGAAGGAGGGAGGGAGGGTGGAAGAAGAAAGAGGGGGAGATGGGGAGGGAAAGAGAGGGGGAGGGGAGGAGGAGAGGAGAGGGGAGGGAGGCAATACTGACAAGCTTATTTTGGAAACAGTGGTATAAGAGTCAATTAGATTGAGCTAAGTTGGAATAGGTGCTGCTAAGCTACCTGTTGATTGAAAACTACTTTGCTTTTCTCAGTTCACTGGCAGATAACTGGGATGGTCAGCCACTTTGTGGTGATCACATCTAAATGTACAACTTGGGGAGTAATTAAATCTCTACAGTTTCATCCCAACTAAAGATAGGATTTAATATCAGAGGGAATGCCTTCAAAGTAGGCTGGCCAAGTAAGCTGTGAATTGGAACTTTGCAAGCTGAAGGCTACTCGGCCCCCACACTCTAGAGTATGGGATTGGGAGCAGCACATGCCTTTGCTGCCACTGCTAAGCACCTCAGCCAGAAACTGTGGACCCTAGGAAATCGCATGCAGCTCTGCACCACTACTGGGGACCTCCATCAAATGGATCCTTCAAGGAGGGAAGCACAGAGAGGGCAGAACATACCTCTGACACTGAAAATTGCCAAGAGCACTTCTGATAGGGAGGGCCAAAACTGGGTATCTGCGTGCACCATTGTCATGGGCCTCCACCTGTGTTTGTGCTTTTACTAGGGAGAACAAAGACAAGATAGCAGCATGCAGCTCAGCTTCCTGCAGCCTCTGTCAGGAAGGAAGGAGCCTAAAAATGGCACAAACCTCTTCACTTCTGTAGGGGACTGCCATCCACCAACTCCTCCAAAGAGAGTGGTGCCAAGAAAGTGGCATGTACCTCTGATACAGGCAACCAACTTGAGCAGCTCAGATAGGGAGGGCCAGAACTGGGGAGCTGAGCATCGCTAGTGGGCCTCCTGCATCTACAGTGCTTCTATTTGGGAAAGCAGAGACTAGAAGCAGCACACATTTCTGAAGCTGATAGCACCTGATAGGGTGAGTGGAGCTGGGGGAGCAGCCAGCTACCATAACATCCTCTATTGTTAGTGGTCCCCTCATACCCTGACCTATAAAGCACTGAGTTCAAGCCACTGGCCACCTCTCTATACCCCAGCTATCTGGTAGGTCCATTCCTAAAATCCTAAAATTGTATGTGTCACAAGAAAAATCTTGAATTGCTAAAGCAAAGCTAAACAAAAGGAACAAAATAGGTGGTATTATAGTACCTGACTTACAAACATTCTATGAAGCCATTGTAATCAAAATAGCATGGAACTGGTATAAAAACAGACACAGACTAATGTAACAGATATGAGAGCCTAGAAACCTCACAAATCTACAGCTAATTTATTTTTGACAAAGGCGTCAAGAACACATGGTATATAAATAATAGTCTCAATAAAAGTTGCTGGAAAGTTGGATATGTAAAAGAATAAAACTTCACCATTCTTCACTGACCAGTTACAAAAATCAACTCAAAAGATAAGTACAATATAAACTCAATCATGTGGAATCTAAAAAGGTGATCTTAAAAAATAAATTAAAATAAATAAAAAGTCAACCTTGTAGAAGTTGAGAGCAGAATGGTGATTATCAGAGTCTGGGGAGAGTAGGGATAATGGAAGACTGGGGAAAGGTAAATCAATTAGTACTAAGTTACAGTCAAATAGAAGTAAGAAATTCTGTTTTGCTAATGCACAATAGGGTGACAGTAGATAATGGAAATGTAGTATATATTTCAAAAAGCTAGAATAGAGGTTATTTTAAGTTTTCACCATAAAGACATAAGAGGGACTCCAGATGAAGGAGGAGAATCCTTGGGTGAGCAAAGAATTTGATTTAACGGAAGGTGATGGGGGGAGGGGGAACACCTTAAGGAGCATGATGTACTTTCATGAACACGTCAAAGTCAATCACTAACCTGACCTTGAGAAGGAGGGAGAAGGAGGGAGGAGGGAGTGTGGCAGGAATTGGGGAAGGGTTAAATGAGAAATGTGTGCATGTATGCCTTTACTTTTACCAGCTTGTACCTAACAAAGATGTATAATTACAATGCACCAATTAAAAATAAATAAATAAATTATAAAAAAAGAAATAATAAATATGTGAGTTTGATATGTTCAAACAGGTATACATATTACTCAATAAAACATGTATTGAAACATATGTTATCCACTAATATGTGTATTATATATTGCATACATGTGTATATATTTTATATTTACATATACATGTTAAAATAAATTTTAAAATAAAAGTAATGATATAAAAATCTCCACAAATCTCTGTGCTACTCTGATTTATACAAATAGGACTACCCTTTCCACCATATTAACATTACCTGGAGAAGGCTTGTGTCCAAATATGCCATTGAAGAAAGCAGGCATCCGAATGCTGCCTCCAATATCAGAACCCACACCAATCACTGAGCAGGCAGCTGCCAGGGTGCAACCCTCACCACCTTTAGGAAATGAAAAAAAAAATTTTTTCAAGTAAATAAATTAGCTAGGTTACTATTTGCATGGGATACAAATTTTCTTTCATCCTTTCAATTTTATCCTTTTGTGTTTTCAGATTTAAAATATATCTCTTGTAAACAGTATATATTTAGATGACAATTTGAATACCATCGGCCAATCTATATCCTGGAGAGATTAATAAATATAAAGTAACTTTTGATAAGGAAAAACTTATGACATTTTGTTACTTAGGTATTTTTAGTTTCATAACTTTTCTATTTTTTATTCCTATATTATAATCTTCCTTTGTGTTTAATTGATTTTGAGTAATACTATTATATTTCCCTCCTCATTTACTTTTATATATATTATATAGATATTTTCTTTGCAGGTTCAATGAGGATTCCATACATTCTAAAATGGTAAGAATCTGTTTTAAATTTATACCAACTAATTTCAGTTGTATTCAAAACTACTCACATACAGCATCCTCCTCTGCTTCATGAAATTAATCTTTATACATTGCATACCCACTAAAAAATTAATTTTATAATGATTTATATTCATTGTCCTTTAAATTATGTATAAAATAAAAACTGATCTTGCTAAACAAAATTATACTAATATTGATTTTTATGCTTTTATTTTTATGATTTTATGTATTCACCTTTACCAGAGTAATTTATATTTTCATATGTCTTTGTGTTACTCTCTAGCATCCAAGTTGAAGAACTCCCTTTAACATTTTTTGTAAAGCACACTGGATGGCAGAAAACTCCCTCGGTTTTTTTTTCTGTATGTGAATATCTTACTTTCTCCATCATTTTTGAAGGACATTTTTGTCAGATATGAATTTTTTAGTTGGCAGTTATTTTCTCATAGCATATTCAATTATATCAATCCACTGCCTTCTTGCCTCCAAGGTTTCTCCTTAGAAACCTCAGGATAATCTTATTGAGGATCCCTTGAAAACATAAGTAACTTTTCTCATGTTGTAGTTCATTGAGATTCTTAAATTTGTAGACCCATGTTTTTCTCCATTGTAGGAATTTTCTGGCCATTATTGGTTCAAATAATGTCCTGTCTCTTTGTCTGTCCCTTCTCCTTTTAGGACTCCCATCATGCTTATATTGATCTGTTCCATAGTTTCCCTTAGCCTCTGTTTAATTTTTCATTCTTTGTCTTTTTGCTCCTCACACTCAGTAATTTGAAATGAGTTGTTCTCAAGTTCTCAGATTTTTTTTCCTTTAGCCTGTTTGATTCTACTATTGAACTCTGTGTTGGTCAATTTTCCATGCAGCCAAAACACCTAAGTTAATCAACTTTTAAGGAAGACAGGTTTATTTGGCTCATAGTTTCAGAGGTTTCAGTCCACAGTTGGTTGGCCTTGTTGCTTTTGATCCTGTGGTGAGGCAGTAAATCAAGGTGGGAATACATGGCAAAGGAGGCTGCTCACCTTATGGTAGCCAGAAAGCAAAAATAATGATAGGAAGAGGACAGGCTGCAAATATCCCCATCAAGAGCATGTCCCCCAATGACCTAACTTTCTCCAACTAGCTCTCACTTCTTAAAGGTTCTATCACATCCCAGTAGAACCATGGATTTGGGGGAGATTACAAATCTAAATTATAGCAATCTCCTCTTATACATTTTTCAGTTAAATTATTATATTTTTAAACTCCAGAATTTCAGTTTGATTCCTTTTCATCATCTCTATTTGTTCACATACATAATTTGTTCATATATCACATTTTTTATTTACTTTAGCTTTTTTAACCAATAAAGTTTTCCTTTAGTTTTGGAATATATTTAAGACAGATGTTTTGAAGTCTTTGTCATGTAAATATAACATCTCTGTTTCTTCATTGCTGGTTTTTATCATGTCATTTCATTCCTTTGATTGGGCTATACTTTCCAATTTCTTCATATGCCTTGTAATTTTGTTGTTGTTCCTGTTAAAATTTGAACATTTAAAAGCCACCTCTAGCAGTCTTTATAGAATGGATTTGTGTCAGGGAAAATTTTATTTATTAGCAGCACAGGTTCTGAGCTTTGAAATAAGCCTTGGATGAAGACATAAAGCCTTTCAAAGTCTTTTCTGAGAAGGTGTGCCTGGATATATGTGTGTATCGTCCCATATAAAAGAGTTCCTTTAAATGTCTTAATATCCCAAATAATCTCACTTCATCTTTTTTGTGGTTCCTTACATGCTCTATCATATTTCTGTACAAATGAACTCTTTACCCAGAAATCTGCATTACCCTCTTCAACTTTCAAGATTAGTGCCCACTCATTCATGCAGACTTTACTAATATGAGGTCTGTAAACTATCTTGGCTCATGCATTCAGAAGTTCAGTCCCATGGTCAACTGATTCCAAGGCATGGTGGAGAAAAGCTGTTTAGCTCATGTCAGCTGGGAATCAGAAAAATAAAGATAGGAATGGGCAAGGATATAGCCCCCAAGGACATACACCATTGACCTACTTCCTCTAGCCACAGGTGACTATTATTTTCACTATCTTCCAGTAAGTGCACTCAAATTATTAATCTACCAAATGGATTAATCCACTGATATAAGAACCCTGATAATCCAATAACTGTCTAAAATACTGACATCTGAACCTTGCTGTATTGGTTAGGTACCATGTTTCCAAAATTTGAGGTTTTGGGGGGACAGTCCAGATCCAAACCATAGCAAGTTTCAAGCTATCCTGCCTTTTCCTATCTTAGCTCTGATTAGGCAAAACAGAAATCAGTCCTTCTCTAATATGTGGAATCTAGGGAGTAATTGGGATACCAGGGGACTTTTGATAATGAAGGAGAAACTCCAGTGTAGCCAGGGAGGTGTACAGGAAGGGCCTGAGAGAGAGGGAGGATGAATGAAGGTATCCCTTCCACTGACATTATGTACACATGTGAGAATGCCAGTGCCAACCTCAGCACCCTGCATGGGGAAGGGAGACGGGTTGGAGGGGGGAGGGAGCCGAGGGAAAACTCACCCAGTTATGCGTGCATTGATGTCACTACCACAACGAACTACATTATGCTGTGAGACTATAATGCACCAACAGAAGTATAAACAATTATTACCATTTAAAAAATGCTTCCTAGGTCTCAAGTTTAAGTGTTTAAATTTTTGAATTGAATGATCATAACCATTGTAATAGATACATGATTGATCAAAATAAGTACATTTATGATTTTATTCATAATTATTTTACATAAAGTATAACCAAGTCACAAGAGAATCTCAATGTAATGTGAATTATTATCTTTAGTTAATGTATTCATCAATAAATATTATTGCTAGAATTTTAAAAATAAAATGCTAAATTTTTATCTGGTTTCCTATTTTTGGTCTTCCCTGTTTCCTTCTGGGTTTCCCTAAATACTCTTGAATAATGTCTATGACGCACAGTTATTTCAGTTTGCTTATCTGTCATACAGTATCCCAACTTATGTGACAGTAAAGTGAGAAGAAATATTCTATGGGCCTATGGTTAGGTATTAGTCATTTAGTTGGGCTCTGCCGTGGCTGGTGACCCTCACTTGAACTCTTCAAATTTGTTTTGTTTTTCTGAGAAGAAACCTAGAGGGGGCTGGACAGCAGTGTTTCTTTCCCTAAGTTCATGTCAATTAGTTTCTGGCAAAATCCAATCAGGCGCTGATAAAATTTTTTCTGAGAATATTATTACTTAGAAGAACAGAATGCTTTGAAAGTATTTCAAAATGGCTACTTTTTAGCTGGACATGGTGGCACATGCCTGTAGCCCCAGTACTTGGGAAGCTGAGACAGTAGGATAACAGGTTTGAGGTCAGCATTAGCAACTTAGCAAGGCCCTCAGCAACTTAGGGGGGCCCTGTTTCAAAATAAAAGATAAAATAGAGTTGGGTGTGTATTTCAGAGGTATAATGCCCCTTCATTAAATCCTCAGTACTAAAAAAAAATGGCTACTTTTCTCCTTCCCTGCCAGAAGCATGAGACAATTTTTCTCTAATCTTCACTGTCAGAACCTGTTAGGGCTTCTGGAGGTAAAACTCATGAAAGTGTGTGGGCCCACTAAGACTGAGTCCCCTTAGAAATTTTAACATTCGAACTTGTCCACACTGAACCACCAGCAGGTCATCATTACAGATTAGATTTTCCTTCATCTAGGTATCCTTTTCTTCTCAACTTTTAGGCTTCTGCTGTGGTAAGTTTTTATTTTCTCTTTGTGCTTGCTTTTGTTTTCAATTTGGAAGGCAGTGCTCTGTCCTATGACTTGGTGCTATCATAGATATGATAGTTGATTTTCAGTTTGTCCAGCTTTTTTATTGTGTAGATGGAAATGATTGCTTTCAAGCTTTTCACATACTACAACAGAAATCTAAGTCATGCTTGCATTTTTACTCATTACAATAATTGTACAAAGCAGTTTTCCTTATTATGGCCACTTTATAAGCTGAGGGAAAATGATCCACTGAGCATCTACTTTATGTGAACAAGGTCACATAATTGAGAAATTTCAAAAGTTTGTTTGGATCTAGCTTCCACAAAGCTTAAACACTTTATTTTAATAATACACATACATATCCCTTGATGTTGTAAATTATAGTCTCAACTACACTCGTATGTTTTCTATCACTTATAACTCATTCTCACTTCCCTTTGATGGATACTTCTCTACTGTTCACCTTCAAATTATTGGAGTTGACCAAGGGACAGTCTCTATTTTCTATCAACATACATACTGAGATTTTGCAGACATTTTATAGGTTATAGGTTAGATACTGTGTCATATTTATTATTATAAGTCCTAAATAGTTAATTAGTCCTGATCTTTACTCTGACTTATACACATGTCCAATTGGCTACTTGCTACCTTCAGTGAATGTCTCACAAACAACTTAAACATAACATGTTCAAAATGTTATTCCTAATCATGCTTCCCATCTTTGTTTCCCCATCCATTGTTCTTAATCCAAATAAATCCTCTCACTATATCTCAAGTCAGGAATCCTGGAGTTATTTTCCACTTTTATTTTTACTTCTTTTTTTTTGTGAAGGGATAACTTTTATCCTTGTTCCCAGAACACTTTACTATCCCTAAGTTTTTTTTCCAACCAGAAAGTCATAAAACATATTTTTCTTTTTATTTATTTTTTAAATTTTTTTTAGCATGGATTTTTATACATTTCTTGGGTACAACAGGGTTAATCACACATTTTTGTTGGGTACAAGCTAGTACAGGTAAAGACATCCATGCACATATTTCTCATTAATCCTTCCCCAATTCCCACCCACCCTCCCCCTATCTCCTGGTCAGTTTAGTGATTGACTTTGATGTGATCTTATAAGTACATCATGCTCATTAGGGTGTCCCCTCTCCTCCCATTACCTTCCATTAAGTCAAATTTTTTTCCATTAAGTCAAAATTTGACTTATTTTTACTTCTATGCCCGTGTTCCTGTATTTAATCTATAAACAGATCATGTTCAAGTCTATCTCCAAAATTTCTCTTGTATACCACCTACTTTTTTAAAAATCTTGACAAGCACTAACTGTAGCCACTATCATTTGCCTGCTGAATGACTAAAGTAGACTTCTGAATTCTATATTTGCTAATTCTTTTACTTCTCTATATACCCATCTTAACATTATAACCTTTCTTATTTCACCTCTAACTCCTCTGTCTGAGGAGGTGTATTAGTACTACAGTGGTTTTATGGTTTTCTTTAAATTTACTGAAAACACTAAATGTGTTCCTACTTCAGGGCTCTTATACTTTTTGTTCCCTCTACCTAGACTGCTCTCTGTCCTACCTACTTCTGCTTCTAGTGACCACATCTCTGTGATCCTTTGGGTTTCAATATAAATATTATCCCACCAGAGAGGCTTATCATGGCCATATCTGCTGTATTCCTACATTACCAGTTTCTAGCATAAATCTGTCAGAGATCAATGTTATTATGCTATTTTATTACCTTTGTCTCCAGAAGGAATAGGCCTTAAGCTGAACCAGCTTCAGTAACTTATATCTTCTTTCCTTCTCTTACACACACACACACATACACACACACACACACACACACACACACACACACACACACATGAAACAGGAATATGAATGTTCACTGCTGCAGTGCTCTTCAATGATCTTTGACACATTTTACCACTGCTTTTTCAAAGTTTTGTACAATACTATAGCTACTCTTCATAGGGATTACTTAATATACCCTACTCACCAGAACTTCCACCTACAGTATGTCGTATATCATACGGGTTGTTGGATCGGCCATAGATCTTGTTACTAGATTCATACCACATACACAATTCACTACAGTTGGTTATACCAAGGGGAATGGCACCAGCTTCCTTCAGTAATGCGACCACAGTGGCATCTGTTTTTGAAATAGTGTCACGACGACTCACAAGGCCAGAAGAATTTGGCATTCCTATAAGTATCATAGAAAAAGAAGTTAAAATGTTATTAAATAAATATAGTGATTATTTATTGAATACTTATAAATAACTAACCTGACTATTGTACTGGATAATTTGCTGAGTACTAAAAAGTGGTATGACTCAATCATATTTAATAAACCATCTTACAACTATGAATTTTATCCAATAACCCAAACTGGTAAGTCATTTTATTAAGGAGGAATATATTTAGAGAAGTAAAAAGATCACATCAAGGTCACCCAGAAACACTAAAGAGAGGTCAGTAAGAGACCAAAGTATATAGGAAATATGGTATAAAATAGAAGTGGCACTTAAATAAGTAAAAAAAGTATGACCTATCAATGGGACAAATAAAACTGGCATTTAATACTGAATATACATATATATAGGATATACATATATAATCCTACATTGTATCATAAACAAAATAGAATATGGAAATACTAAGCATTTAAATGTGGAAAATAAAGCTTAAGATTTGATAGTATGTAAATTATATACCAAAAAAGAATTATTCTTCTTACCCATAAAAAGTATAACCTAAATCCAATAATGAAGAAAAACAGAAAAACTCAAACTATGAATATTCTACAAGGCAACTTCCCAGTACTCTTCAAAAATGTCAGCACCATAAAAGACAAAGAAAGAATAAAGAGCTTCTTCAAATTAAAAAGACTAAAGAGATTTAATTAATGATAAACTCATAGAGAAGGAAAAGGAAATCTATGAAAGACAATATAGCAATAGTTAGTGAATTTAAATATTTGCTTGAAGATTTGATAATAGTATCATTTCAATGTAAATTTCCTAAATTTGAAGATGATACTGTGACTAGGCAAAAGTGCCTCCTTGTTCTGAAGGAACATACTTAAGTGTTTAGAAGTAAAGAGACTTAGTTCATAAAAGGAAGAGAGGGAACGAGAATGATGGCAAATGAGAGGCAGCAAAAAGAAGACAGAAAGAAACGGGAAAGAAAAATAAAACATGGGGAGAAAAGTTAAACAAATAAGGTCAAAAGTTAATAACTGATGAATACAAATAAGGGGTATCTTTGTGCTACTCTTGACATTTTTGTGTATCTTTGAAATGATTTACATAAGAGAAGTTTAAATTTAAAACAAATTGGTTCAAGATTACCCACTAAAGAAAAGAAAGAGAAGATTAAATTAAACATCCTTAGAATCTAACCTCTGTTTTTCCATTTTGCTCCCTCTCAATTACCGTAGAAGTAAAGATTACAGGTTCAGAATAATCCTTCAACTTCTTTACTTACTTTACTTTTTAGAAATTAATTTTGAGGTGCTTGCACCTTGTGCCCTTGCTGAACATTGTCAATTAGTTTTAGCAGTTCTATTGTAACTAAACCAATATTGAACTCCTTAGATAAATCCAACTTGGTCATAATATGTAACCCTTTTTAGATATTGGTAGCTTCATTTTGTTATTTTGTTGATGATTTCTGCATCTACATTCCGGAGGGATATTAGTCTATACTTGTCTTTCATTGTGATATCTTTGTTTAAGTTTGGTATCAGGTTGAAACTGACCTCAAAGAAATTGGAAAGTATTTCCTCGTTCTCCTCTGTATTCTAGAAGAGTTTTTGAAGGATTGGTATTATTTTTAATTAAGTATTTGATAGAATTCAATTGTGAAATCATCTGAGCCTGGGTTATCCTTTGTATAGATATTTTAACTAATAATTCAATTTTTTTGCTTGCTATAGACTAATTGTATTTCCCTTTCTTTTGAGTTAAGCCATTTTTTATTTTTATCTGTCTAAAAATCTTTGTATTTCTTAAGTTGTTTAATTTGTTGGAATGATTTTTTTTATCAAGCTGGGCGTGGTGGCACACGCTTGTAATCCCAGCATTTGGGAGGCTGAGACTGGAGGATCCAGGTTCGCGGCCAGCCTCAGCTACCTAGTGAGGCACTCCGCAACTTAGTGAAACCCTGTTTCAAAAATAAAAGAATAAAAAAAAATAGGGCTGGGGGTATAGCTCGGAGGGAAAATGCCCCTGAGTTCAATCCCCAGTACCGCAAAAAAAAAAAAAAAAATTCTTGAAAGAAATTTTTTTATCATATTGCCTTGTCATTTCCTTAATAACTTTAGAAACTATAATAATGCCCCTTTTTCCTTTCTGAGATTATTAATATATGTTTTCTTGCACTCTTTTCTTAGGCATCTAGCTGAAAATTTGTCAGAATTGTTTTTTTTTCAAAGAACCAATTTTTATTTCACTGATTTTAACTAGATTTAGTGTTTTCTGTCTCATTGATTTATATTTTAATATTTACCATTTCCATTCTTCTTGCTCTAGGTTTAATTTACTTTCCATCTTATAGTTTGCTAAGTTGGAAGCTTAAGTTATTGATTTGAATTTTTCTTTTTTTAACAAAAAAATCACTCAACGCCGTAAATTTCCAAGCACTGTTTTAGCATATCCCATAAGTTCTGTTATTTTTTATTTCAGTTTAAAAGTTTGCATATTATTTTTTCGATGCATACACTACTTTAAAATATGTTGCTTAATTTCCTTTCATGGCAAGGAGGAAGTTACAAAATCAGAATTGCATTATAGAAAAAGCAGATTTGATCAGAATCCTAGCATGGCTTTAGGCAAATTACTTGAAGCTTCATGACCCTTAACTTATTTTCCACCCCCCCAAAGAAAATAGATGATATTATTTAATACAATAATAGTGGGAGACTTTACTATGAGTCCTAATAAGTATTGAACTTACTGGCCTCATATGCAATATAGGTATAACATTGAATAGCCATTTTCATTTTCCTTCCCAATGAAATCTAATGGATACTGTTTTTCTCATTTCCAAACTGAAGAAACCTAGAATTGTCCTCCACTTTGATAATATCCTTTTAATTTTATATCTTCAGCAAATGGAGGCCATTTATTAATTCAAACCATGTAGCTAAAAAAAAAAAAAAACTACAAAGAAAAACAATACCTTGTAGTTGGAAAGCTTCCTTTACTGTCAAAGGAACCCCAAGGAAGGGCCATTTCTTTTCCAGGGTAGCTTCATCTTCCTGTTTTTCTGCAAGCCTTTTATCTACAGCATGTGCCTCCTTCTTAGCTTCCTCAAATCTAGAAAGAAATTAAACAGTGCAAACGCTAAAGTAATCAACTATCCAACTTCATTACAAGGAGAAAGATTAACATATTTCAATTAATGTTCTTGTCATGAGTCTTATTAAAGTGACAATTTGGAGACATGCCTCCTAAGCCTTCTGGTTTTGTCTGTTGGGTCTGCAGTGTGAGGGACCCCTGCTTCATGTTGCTCCTGCTGCCTGGCCCATGGAGTGCCGACTATTGGCCCACAGAGCTCTTTCCAGGTCTCTATCTGATGAGGGAATCCAGGCACCACCCCCACGGTGACTCCGCAGGTGGATGGTATCATGAGAAGCCTACCTTACTTCTGCCCGGGCCAAGTGGTACGGGGATTCTGCCGTGGCTCCAAGCAGCTGGGCATCCCCATTGCTAATTTTCCTGAACAAGTAGTCAATAATTTTCCACCTGATGTTATCCATTGTAGAGGTCTTATATCTCCTTGGTTAGATTTATTCCCAGGTATTGTATTGTTTTTGAGGTTATTGTGAATAGAATTGTTTCTGGATTTCTTTTTCTTTTTCAGTGAATTCATGGTTGGCATATAGAAAAGTTACTGATTTTTTTAGATTGGTTTTGTATCCCAATACTTGTTGATGCTTTGTTAATCAGCTCTAGAAACCTTTTGGTTGAGTTTTTGAGCTTTCTAAATATAGGATCATGTCATCTGCAAATAGAGATAATTTAATTTCTTCTTTTCCTATTTGAATTCCTTTCAATATTCTTCTCTTGCCTTATACCTCTGGCTAGAGCCTTGAGTACTATTTTGAAAAGGAATGGTGATAGTGAGCATCCTTGTCTTGTTCCTGATGTTAAAGGGAATTCCTGCGATTTTTCCCCATTCAATATGATGTTGGCTTTGGGTTTACTGTATATTGCCTTAATAATGTTGAAGTAAGTTCCTTCTATTCCAATTTTCTGCAGGGCTTTTAACATGAATGGATATTGTATTCTTTCAAATGTTTTTTCAGCATCTATTGAGATGATCATGTGATTTTCGTCCTTAATTCTGTTTATGTAGTGAATGACATGTATTGATTTGCACATGTTGAAAAAGCGTTGCATCCCTAGAATGAAACCAACTTGGTCATGGAGTACAATTTTCTTGTTATGGTTTTGAATGCATATCACTAGTCTTTTGTTTAGAACTTTTATGTCTATGTTCATTAAGTATATTGGTCTGTAATTTTCTTAAAGTATTTTTATTCAATATTGGTATAAATGTGTTACTGGCTTCATAGAAGGAGTTTGGAGGATTCCATTCTTTTGATTTCATGGAATAATTTGTGAAGTATTGAGTTTAGTTCTTCTGTAAAAGTTTTGGAGAATTCCAATGGGAATACATCTGGATCTGGACTTTTCTTTGATAGAGGGCTTTTTATTGCTGTTTCTATCTCTTTGCTTGCTATTGGTCAGTTTAGGTTTTCTATATCTTTTTGGTTCGTTTTGGGTAGGTTGTATGTGGCTAGAACCAATGGAACAGAATAGAAGATACATAAACAAATCCACATACTTATAGCCAATTGATTTTTGACAAAGGTGCCAAACACATATGTTGGAGAAAAAACAGCCTTTTCAACAAATAGTGTTGAGAAAACCAGTTATCCATTTGTAGAAAAATGAAATTAAATCTCTTCCTCTTACCCTGTACAAGAGTCAACTTTTTTTTTTCTTTTTGGTGGTACTACACATCCAGCCTGATTTTATTTCTTATTTGGAAACAGGGTCTCGCTAGGTTGATGAAAGTCTCACTACTTGCTGAGGCTGTCATTGAACCTGCAATCCTCCTGTCTCAGCCTCCCAAGTACTGGGATTACAAGTGTGCACCACCACACCTGGCAAGAGTCAACTTGAGATGTGTCAGGGACCTAGAAATTAGACAGAGTCTTTGAAGTTAGTAGAGGAGGCCATAGGTCCAACACTCCAACATATAGGCACAGGTAGAAACTTCCTCAGTAAGATACTCAAAGCTCAAGAAATTAAAACAAGAATTAATAAATGGAATGACATTAAACTAAAACGTTTCTGCTCATCAAAGGAAACCATCAAGATTCTAAAGACAGAGCCTACAGAATGAGAGATCTTTGCCAGCTATTCCTCTGATAAGGACAAATATCTAGAATATACAAAGTACTAAAAGACTTTACACTAAAAAATAACTCAATCAAGAAATGGGCAATTAAGATGAATAAATACTTCACAAAAGAAGAGATACAAATGGCCAATAAATGCATGAAAAAATGTTCAGCACCATTAGCAATCAGGGAGATGCAAATCAAAACTACACCGAGATTCTCTCTAATGCCAATCAGAATGGCAATCATCAAGAAGTCAAACAACAAGAAATGCTGGTGAGGATGTCGGAAATAGGAACTCTTAAACACTGTTGATGAGATTGCAAATTAGTGCAGCCACTATGGAGATTAGTGTGGAGATACCTCAGAAAATTGGGAATGGATCCACAATATGATCCAGCTATATCATTTCTGGGTATCTGGGTATCTTTTCAAAAGTATTGAGATTAGAGAAATACAGTAATATACGCACATACATGTTCATAGCAGCACGATTCACAGTAGTCAAATAATAGAGCCAACCTGGGTGTCTATCAACAAAGGAATGGATTACAAAATTATGGGGTATACACATAATGGAATTCTACTCAACAATCAAGAAGAACTAAATTATGTCATTTGCAGAAAAATGGATGGATCTGGAGAACATTATGTTAAGTGAGATTAGCCAGTCACAGAATGTGAAGGGTCATATGTTTTCTCTAACATGCATAAGCTAGGGAGAAATTGAGATACCTGGAAGACTCCACATAATAGAGTAGAAACTTCAGTGAAGCCAGAGAGGTGGTCTAGGGGAAAGGGAGGAGGAAGAGTGAGGATCATTGAAGGAATTACTATTGTCAGCTTCGTGTACATATGTGAAAATACCAATGTCAATCTCAGTACTCTGTATGGGGAAAAGTGGGATGGGGAGGGAGTGGGGGAGAGGGCAAGTACTGTGTGCATGTATGCTACTGTCAACATGATTTACATTATGATGTGAGACTATTATGCACCAATAAAAGCGTATTTTAAAATAAATAACAAATGATGGTGAGGATTTAGAGAAAAGGGAACTCTTTTACACTGTTGGTAGGAACATAAATCAGTACATCCATTATGGAAAACAATACTGAGATATCTCAAAAAGCTAAAAGTAGAACTGCCATATAATCTAGCAATTCCACTACAAGGCGTATATCCAAAATAGATGAAATTATTATAACAAAAGGATTCTTGCACTCTATTTATTGCAGTACTATTCACAATAGCAAAAACAAAACAAAATTTTATAAAACCACAAAAAAAAAACCCAGATGCCCTTCAGTGGATGAAATAATAAATAAAATGTGGTATATTTTCACAATGTAATAATATTCAGTCATGCAAAGAATGAAATCCTGTAATTTGCACCAACCTGGATGGAACTAGAGATCATTATATTAAGTGAAATAAGCTTGAGAAAGAAAGACACATACCACACATTCTCACTCTTTTTTGGAAACTAATAAGTCAATCAAGTATAAGACTGGAGTAGTGATCATTATTGACTGGGAAGGGCAGAGGAAGTGAGGATGTAAAAAATTCAATAAAGAGCACCAAAACACAGTTATAATGTAGAAATTGCTTCTTGCTCTTCTTTAACACAGTATAGTAACTTGATTAAAACCATCTACAATATATTTAAAAATGACTAGAAGAGTATGAAATTTCTAACACATAAACATGATTAATGGTTGAAGTTATGGAAATGATTATGACCCTGATTTTATTATTACACATCACATACATGTATTTAGTTACCATATTGTATCCCATAAAGATGAGGAGATATTATGTTTAATTAAAAATATTTTTAACCTTGTAAGTATAGTTCAATAGTATAATACTTGTCTAGCATGTACAAGTTCTAAGTTCCATTTCTACTGCAAAAATGAGAGAGACAGAGATTTCCAGTCTTCCAAGAAATAATGATTAGCTACTTTAATATTTTTAAATATGCAAACAAGAGATTGTAATAAATTCTATACCTTCAAGATGAGCAAAAATTTTGAAACTCTCATTTCCTAGTTCTCTGATCTGTACAAGTTCTTTTGTATCACTGGGTTTCAATTGCCTCAATTATAAAATTGGGGGTAATAACATATACCTAGCTGGATGGTTGTGAGGATACATTGAGGAGGTTGATACAAAGTACTCTTATGTGATTCAAAGATAGAAGATTCATCACTCTCAGGTATATATGACTGAAATAAAAGTCATGTGAGTTCCAGAGTATGCCAGGATAATAAATGGTGATGATGGTGCTTTAAAATCATTGACAGGTGTCAAGTACTACTCTAAACAACATACTAAATCTTGATAATGATGTGAGGTAGGTACCACAATTATCTACAATTTACACATGAGGAAAGTGAAGCTCTGAGACATTAAGAATCTTGCCAAGGATCATACAGTAGAACCAGATTTTATACCAAGGTTTAGCTGTTTCTAAAGCCTGAGATAATAGATTCCAGATATGAGCTGCCTAATACAGTACCCATAAGCTACATGTGGCTATGAACTCTTGAAATGTGGCCAGGACAATATGTTGAAATTATATTCTTTTCATATTTAGTTAAATAATATATTATTAAATTTAATTCACCTGTTTCTTTTCACTGTTGAAAATGTGACTACTAGAATATTTTAAACTACATATATGGCGTATATCTTATTTCTATTGAACAGTACTGATCTAGAGACATAGTGTATAGATTTATATCCCAGCTCCCTTATTTACTGTGTCAACTTTGGTAAATCAATATTTCTGTATTTCAGTTTCCTCATATGTGCTCATATGTGCAATGGATCAAATAATATTTACCTCACAGGATTATTCACATGATTTAATGAATTAACACATTTGTCAACCACTTAAATGATGTTGGGAACATTGTAAGCACTCAAGTGATTACTAATACTTCCTACTTAAGAGAATGGGAACCCAAAGCAGAGGGAATAAAAGATGAATGGATGAAAAAACATGACCTTTTTAGTAAAACTTTGTAGAATTATTTGTCTAGCTTTTGTCTGTGATAACTACTGGCCTAGGGACAGGGTGTAAAATCTTCTGTCATGTCTACAATATAGGATACAGCTGGTCTCAGTGTACTGGACACTTGACTTAAGTCAAGGAAATCAGATTATCTCCTTCTCTCTAGAAGTTCAACTAAAATAAACAGATACTGGCATTGGTTATAAGTAGGATACTAAGCAAGTCTCTAAAAATCTTCCACTTTTGAGAGTCCAGATTCTGACTAAGAGCCCAGATTCCCAAGGTCTAGTTGTTTAAATATTTCCTATATTCTGCAAAATTGCTTAAGATCCTTACAATTTCTAGCCCTACCCACTCCCTTTTTGTCCATAATCTAGTCATTCAGATTCTATTGCACCCAAAAGCATGTTAGTAAGCTTTAGAAACTATGGATGTTTCTGCATGTTTAGAGCCATGTACAAAGCTGAGGCATTATCATTTGTAATGTAAATGTCAGTACTCTAATTGTTATGCATATTGGAAATCTTGCAGGTGCATTCTGCCTACCTAAGTAAGAGAGGCATTTACCAGTCTCCCTATATTCCATACCTCATCCCTTTTTGTCAGAAGTATGTGAAGTTGCACATCCTCACTATCAGAAAGTGAAAAATATTTAAGTTACCAATTCAAAGGAAGTTAGAAACCAAAGACTGGCATCTCCAACAAGCAGAAACTTGTAACCTCAGTAAAACATTCACACACCTAAGATTGCTACCTATTGCAAACTTCTCCAGGCATGAGGCCCTACTGAAACATAAAGCCTTATAGGTTTATGTTTAGTAACAGTTGGGAATGAAAATCTTGAAGGATAGTGTCCCAGTATGAAGCCATTCTGAAGAAAAGAAGACCCAAAGACTAGATGGAGGCAATA
This sequence comes from Graphiurus murinus, assembly GCA_004027655.1. NCBI lineage: Eukaryota > Metazoa > Chordata > Mammalia > Rodentia > Gliridae > Graphiurus > Graphiurus murinus. The sequence goes on along the minus strand of PVLC010001808.1, from coordinate 47,306 downwards.
GCTAAAAGAGAAAAGTTTTTATTAGGAGGTAAAAAATAATTCAGGAATTGGTCTTGAACTAGGATGGATCCTTCAGATGAACAGCAAAAAGACCCTAGTAGAGTAAAATGCAATTATGTGTAAGAGAATGGCATAAGGTAAAACTAGAAAACTAAGGATTGTTAGATGATGAAATGATCTCAAGGGATATTCTAATGAGTTTGGGGATTGGAATGCTTAGAGCAGAAAAGCAATATATAGATATCCTGTGGTTACTGCAGGGTATGGAGGCAAAACTGGAAACAAGGGAATTACTACAGCAGGCAAAGTTGATAGTTGAGACTAATGTGACAGCAGGTGGAATGAAGAAAAGTGGACAACTATTTGGATAGTAGATCTTGAGAGAAATATTTAGAAGGTAGAATTAATAGATAATCTTAGAAGTTAGAATATGTGGAATTAAGGTTTTATTTATTTATTTTTGTTTTCTGGCTCAGAGTACTTGGTATATGGGTACCATTCATTGATAACAAAAGCATAAAAATAGGAAAGTTAATGAGTTTAAATTTAATTATTTTGACTTTGTCATTCCATGAGATATGCAGGTAGAGGTATCAAAGTAGGTAGATATATACATTTAGGAATGAAACTTAGATGAAAAGCCTGAGTTACAATAGAGTTTAGGGAGTTATACTTACCAGTGTCCAAATGGTATCTGAAGCCATGAAATAAAACCAAGGCTACACACACACACACACACACACACACACAGAGGAAATTTAGATGTACACATGCATGTGTGTATAGATAGATACAGATATAGATATGAAGTTTCAGACTCAAACTCTATGGAAGAATAAAATTATTTATTTATTTATTTATTTATTTATTTATTTATTTATTTATTTCAGTTCTGGGAATAGAATCCAGGACCTTGTGAATGCTAGGAAAGGACTCTACCATTGAGCTACATCTCCAACCTTTAGAGTGTATTTTTACATGTAAGAATAATAAAATAATAGAAGAAAGCTCTTCTGAAAACCAAACGTAATAATTTCAAGAATGTGGCAGTTAAATTTTGATAATAATAGAAATATGTGCCATTTATTTGGTGCATTTTATATGCCAATCATTGTATTTTATATTCATTTACCCAGTCTTCACAACAATCTCATTAAATACAATACACTCACACCATGCTAATGAGGAAAGAGAAGTAAAGAGAGGTTAAGATCTCATCCAAAGTTATAATGTCAAATGTTGCAGAAATTGTAGGTTGCCTACCCTAGGACACACTTTTGCTCTGTATTAACAAAACCTCATTTCTGTCAGGCAATTGCTTCTCTTTCACTGCCCTGTACCTTAGAAAAAAAATGACCCAAACCCTAGCCTTAAGGATTTCTCATTTGTTTAACACTGCAATCATAACAATGCTGTTCACCTTGTCAGAGCTGGGTGTGGTGGCACATGCTTGCAATTCCAGTACTTGAGAAGCTGAGAAAGGAGGATAACAGGTTTGAGAAGATCTTGCCTCAGCAAAGTAGGGAGACTCCCATCAACCTAGAAAGACTATTTCAAAACAAGAATTTAAAAAATAGGGTTAGGGGTATAGCTCAGAGATAGAATGCCCCTGGGTTCAGTTCCTTGTATAAAAAGGAAGGGAAGAGAAAGGAAGGGAGAGCGTGGCCTCTGATCACGATTTCAGTTGCTGAGACATGAGGTATGGCAGCCACCTTACAACAATGAGATGATCTAGCCTAAGAATAAGGCTGACAAACTAGAATGTGCAAGGTTATTGATGACAGCTTTCATCTGATGATTCAATCAATTCTTGGTTTAACTTGCCAAATGTTTCCTGTTTTGTAGGATAATATATTTTCTTTACTATTTTCAGTCATTTTGAGCTAGGTGTTATTGTTGTTGTCATTGTAAAGAAAAACAAAGTGATAAAGTAAACAGCATTTTTAATTTAAATGTAGGAACAAAAGCTAGATTTCAGTCAATGTAGATGTAAACAGGAATTGAGGGTTCAGAGAAAACAAGTTCTGACTATGCTTTTCAGATTCTCATCTATGTGAGAAAAATGAGAGAACTATGATAGTCAGTTAGGTACAGAAAGTTATTTATCTGAAAATATTATAATCTGCTCCCTTGAAGAATCTGGATACTTGAAAGGTAGTATAACTTCATGCTCAGATCCCAGGGTTTGGAGAAAAACATAGATGAGATTATTATCTGACTTTTCAAATGACAATTACTTAAGCCTCAGTTTCCCAAATGTAAAATTTTGGTATCAATAGAATCTATATGATGTCATAAAGTGAAATAAAGCTTAAAACATAGTATGTTTTAAGATGCTATTTCATAGATGCTATTCAATAATTCGTGGCTATTACCATCATCATTACTAATATCATCAAGTTCTCTTGACAGTCAACAAAATCCCTATCAGGAGACTAAAATGATTAGCATTTTAGCAGATTACACAAAAGACAAATTACCCAAATTACAGAACTCAAGGGAGTGGTAACATGAAATTAAGGAAGTAGGCTACAAGCCTCTGTATTAGAAAAACAATGAGAAGAATTACAGCAGCTACATCTCCAACATATCTTGTTAATATTGACATTATCATCACCATTTATAGACAGCCTACATATGGCCACCAGGAGTTTCCAAACCATGTTAGTGTGGGGCAGTCAGGCTCCCCAATCCTGTTCTTCCCAAGAGTGGAGAGAAAGTGTCTTAACTATGTATACTTTTCTAAGGTCTTGAATATCCCTTCATTAACACTGCCCAAATTTAAGCCACATAAAATCTACAAAATCAGAGACCTCTAAGAGAAGGTTGATATAGATGGAAAGGGAACTGTATACTTTTATATATGGATTCAGTGTCACAGGGAAGCTCTTGACATTTGACCCTTGACACCAAGAAAACAGAAGAATCCTTACTCATGCCTTTGTGGATACAGATGATGGGGCCTAGTGGTGGCTGTGACACCAGAATGAAACACAGGTTTAAAATGTGAGACAAGTGGCAGAATTTACTGAGGTTTGAGGGCCTTTCTTAAAATCATATATCCTGAAATCCTGCCCCCAACTAGTACTCTAAGGAGAGCAGGAGTTAGGGAGCAAAATACAAGTAGAATTTCTATCATCATGCTTTGGTGGAAGCTATACATAGTAGGTATTCAATAACATTTGTGAGATAAATGAATAAAGATATTGGACACGTTCTAAACTGTTGGTTTTGTAAAACTAAAACCAAGTATCCTTATTATTTTTCTACTTTAAAAAGAATGATACAAAGATTCAGAGATGTTCAGAAACATGCATAAGGTCACACAATAACTAGATGAGGAAGAATTCAATCTATAAATGTGTATTATTTCTTTATCTTGTGATCTCTGAACTGTAGAACTCATGGCAAACTTACCTTGACTATTTCCCATTTCATACAAAGTTTAGAAAGAATATATCTATTTACTGGAATGCATGAGTACAGATACTCCAGGGAGTGAGGCTAAAAAACTAATAGTAAATCCATGAAAAACAATGAACTGTACATCATGATACAAGAAGTATTTGAAAACCAACAAGTTTCAGAGCATAACAGGAAGTTGCATTTGGGATTCAAAAGAAAACTTAGTCTAAGAACAGATACATTATTTCATCATCTATTGAATAAATACTACATGTCAGAACATATAGTAGACACCAAGGATACCAAGAAGAATAAAATACGGTTCCTATCATTGGGGAGCTCATAGTCTGGTGAATAAGACAATGAAGACCACAAGACAACATAGTGTTGAAGTGGTCTCTCAATCCCAAATGAGGCTTTTTACACCTAAATTTAGGAACATCTCACTTTATGATGGAACTTTGGAAAGTAAATTTCCCTTTGTGCATAAGTGCCTTCTTAGAGCTTTCAAGTATGGAGTGCTACAGAGAGATTAAAAGACAAGGAAAGAGGTGAATGGATTTGTTTTTTTCCAATTTTCTTGCTGTACCTTTGTAATATTGTCCTAATGAAGGCCTTTCATCCAAGCAACAATAGTTGGTTCCAGCTTCATATTCTTTGAGGACTCTAAAACCAGTGTCCCTGTACTAACTTAGAAGTACCAGCACCAGTCAACTAGGAACTTCTCCTGAGAATCTTAACTATAGCTCTGCAAGATCCTTTCTTAAGCCTCTGTGATGTCAGCAGAAGACAGGCAGTACCCTCTTCATAGATGTCCCAACTCTGAAGGCATTTCCTTTGAGCTTCTGGGTTCTGATAACCCCAATCCTTCTTTCTAGTCCCTCAGACCTAGGGATGGTAGCTGTTTCCTGCAGTTATTGTTTCTGTGTAAAACAATTAATAAATTTGTGGGTTTTGGTCCTTAAAACACCTATTTCATCAATTCTCCTACATTAACTTAATTAAAATAATGCAGTTTCTTAATTCTGAATGATACAAGTATCACAAAAGCATAGTGTACTCTGGGAACTCAGAAACAGATATCACATACTGGCTGAGATGATCAGATAAAGTGAAATTAAGACTAGCTTAGTCCTAAAAAATTAAGTTAGCAAAATAAAGAAGAAATGGGGAAAGGGGAGAAGGGTTCCAAGCAGAAGGAACTACATAACAAATTTATGGAAATAAAACAGAGTGCAATGCATCGGGGGAAGTGGATAGGACACTAAAGAAAAGAGAACGTTGACAGATGTGGTTGTGCATGCCTGTAATCCTAGCACGTTGGAGGCTGGAACAGGAGCATCAAGGATCATAGGTTTAAGGCTGGCCTCAGCAATTTAACAAGACTCTGCTTCCAAAAACACGTCTGGGGTATAGCTCAGAGATAGAATGCCACCCCAACCATTTAATCCCCAATACCAAAAATTTAAAAAAAAAAAAACAGACATCATGATAGGAAGTAATGAAGAAGGGCCAGTAAAACTTGTTGACTTTTTAGAGTTAGAAGATAGATTAGGTAAAGAAAAGAAGAAAGCGGAATCTAGGGGTACACCTAGGTCTCAAGCTGTGTGACTGACTGGAAAAACCAGTTTTGTAAAAAGGCAATAAAATGGTAGGTATTTTCTCTTTTGTTAACTAAAAGTAGAGGGGCTAAGGGTGTAGCTCAGTGGTAGAGTACTTGCTTAGCACTGGGTTCAATCTCCAGTAGAAAAAGAAAGCTAGGAGTTAACTTTCCTTCTACTACTTCTTATCTCTATTATTTTAATCACTGAACTACCCTGAGACTCATTTTTAGTGCCAAATAAATAGGTATACCAATACAGTAGAACTGTGTATAATCTCAATATTAGCCCCATTCATTAAACTCCTGTTGTAATAACAGTTATAACAATAAAATAGATAACAATGAGTGCTTGATAATAAGGTTTTATACTAGCTGCTTTACACATATTTTCATTTTAATAGCAACTTTTAAAATTTTAAGCACAATAAAACATTGTCATTGGCACAATAATGCCATCTGGGGTCACAATAAGGGAAGGAGGAAAACAGCATGGATGTCACTCATAGCATGGATGAACTTCACAAAACCATTTTTTAGTATCTCTGTATTTTCTCTAAGGTCTCTGAGAAGCAGCTATGTCTTCTATCCAAATATTTGACCCCTGACAGCTACTACCCTACTCCCCTACCCCACTCCCCCATTCTCCCACAAGCAACATCTCCTGACTCCAATTTGTAATCAATATAATTTTCAAAAGAACAATTTAATATTGTCTCTGATTTTATTTGTATCCTCACACACAAAAATAATATCTACAGTTGAAGATGCTCCTCTTCAAGATTCACACTCCTTTATAAAAGCAGGAAAAAACTACGAATAACTATTTCCCTACCCATCAAATGTTTAAAGATATATTCTAGTCTTAAAGCACCCCCAAAATTACATTCCAGATAAAATTTGGTCTTTAAAAAAAGAAAGGGAGCCCAGCATGGTTGTACACACCTCTAATCACAGTACTTGGGAGGCTGAGACAGGAAGATCACAGGTTTGAGGCCACCACATGTTAACTTAGTGCAACCATGTTTCAAAATAAAATAGAGTTGGGGGTGTACCTCAGAGGTAGAAAGCCCCTGGGTTCAATCCCTAGTACCACAAAAAGGGGTACAAAAGTTGTTAGATAGGAGAAATAAGATTTAATGATCTACTGTACAGAATAGTGACTATGATAAATAATAATTAATTGTATATTTCAAATTCTCTAAAAGTATATTTTAAATGTTTTCACTGTAATCCCAGTATTTGGGAGGCTGAGACAGGATGATCACAGGTTTGAGGCCTGCACCTGGTAACTTAGTGTGACCATGTTTCCAAATAAAATATAAAATAGGGCTGGGGGTATAGCTCAGAGGTAGAAAGCCCCTGTCATCAATCCCAGTACCATAAAAAGAAAAAAAAAATAAAAGGAAAAGAGTGGAAACATAAATACACCAGGCACATTTTTTGAGCTTTAGCATTAGATGTCTGTATCACAGCTCTATCATAGGCAAGTGACATAACTTCTCTGTTGAGATAGTGAGAAACATATATAAAGTAATTAGTATGATACAAATTTATTTAATATACTATGTACATTTTATAAAAAGGTATTAAATGCTTATAATTTCATAATATAGATGGTTACTATTAATAAACATATTTCTTAACAACATATTTGATGCTGACAGTATAAAAATCCTAAAAGTAATATATAAATGACTGAGATCTGCGAAATGTCACCCAATGTTATGTATACAAAGAATTGTGTTAGTCATTGGATGGAAATCACAGGGAAACTGAATCCAAGTTTTGGCCCTCAAATATTTTTCAACTATCTACAAGGGTCCCAGTAATGGAGACTCAGAAGCCACATATATGATATCTATATAAAATAACATTTACTATGCTAAATTGATATTGTATATGGGTAACTGTGTGGGTTTCTCCTATTAGAGTCACTACCAAATGTTAATTCAATAAGCATTTAATGATGCTTCCCAAGTTTCAGGTCTTGTTCTGGATGATGGATATTAAAAAAAATGAAATATAATCCTTGCCATAAAGGATCTGAGGGGTGGGAGAGGGGCCAGACATTTGAAAATAAAAGTTTAATAAAAGACAGAAAGTGCTGAATTAGAAGTCAGGGCAGGTACCAGTGAGAAACCAAAGCAAGGACACAGAGCAAGAGGAATCCAGGAAAAATATTGAAGTGGTATGCCACAGAAGTAATACAAAAATCATCATAAATAACTCCTTGAGAAAGTAAAAATGCTTACCTGTACTTTACAATTCCATTAATCATTGGATTTACATCCTTGATTCTGTGTATATAAGCCTGAACAACATCTATACATTTCACCTGCAAAATACAATAATTTAGTTAGGTATAAATTATTTATCTACTCAACAAGTATTTACTGAAAGCCTCCTATGTGTACTAATCATTTTTTATTTAAGACACCTTCAGTGAATTATCCAGTGAAGTCCCCTGTGAGGCAATATATGAGGTTGAGGTAAATGATATCTACTCTGATGCTGTTAGGAATATATCAGCATAAGATTTCAAACAATGAAAGGAATAAAAGATATAAACTCCCCTTGAAGTAAACAGAAGTTGGAATGCATAAATATTACGGAAATATACTCAAAGAGCAAGTATTTTGCTCCAGTAAATAACCAGTATGGAAGTAGATATTTTATAGTGATATTCTGAAATTTAACATTATAAATAATCTCTGTAAAACTCAGCAGTTATCAAGTAGAGACATAACAGTACATTAAGATAGGATTTCTAGATAAAACATAGAACACTAAGTTAAATTTAAGATGAATAGCAAATAATTTTTAATTTTAATATATACCAATTATTACATGGGAATAATTATACTAAAAACTATGTGTTTTACCTTAAATTTAAATTTAGTTTGGTACACTGTATTTTTATTTGCAAAACTTGACAACCCTACAACAAGAGTTTTAGGTTAGGCATGCAAGTAGGGAGAAGGCAAGTAAAACAACCTAGGGAGTTGCTATATGATCATTATTTAATTGTAATATATAATTATTGATTATTTGACAATTAATGATACTTAGACAAGAAACAGTAAGCATTAGGAAATCACAAAGAAAATCAGAACCTCCAAATAAAGAAAGTAAAAGTAAATGAAAATAAATTAGATGGAGACAGAAAAATAAAAGTGAAAGAGAAAGTATAATTACAAACATTGTATCAAATGGAAGTAATTAAACCAATTTCATTATACTAAGTGTAAAGGAATGATTTTCCTTGTCAGAAGGCAGATATTAAATGAGTAAATTTGGTTTTAAAGAAACAAAGTACAGCTATACATTGTTTATAAAAAATTTACCTGAAATTATTATGCAATGAAAGCTTTAGTATTATAAAAAGCTAGGCAAATACATACTAGGTGAATACAAACAATCAAAAATCAGGATGGCACCATTAATATCATATAAAACAAATTTCAAAACTCAAGTATAGAGCCGGGCATGGTGGCGCACGCTTGTAATCCCAGCATTCGGGAGGCTGAGACCAGAGGATCCGGGTTTGCGGCCAGCCTCAGCTACCTAGTGAGGCACTCTGCAACTTAGTGAGACTTGGTTTCAAAATAAAGAATAAAAAATAGGGCTGGGGGTATAGCTCGGAGGTAGAATGCCCCTGAGTTCAATCTCCAGTACTGCAAAAAAAAAAAAAAAAAAAAAAACCTCAAGTATGAAATGTATACAATCATGAAGATGCTAAAAGTTATATTATTTTTGTACTAAAAAGTGGCAAACACATAGAGCATAAACTCAAGGAGGAATACAAAATTAACTTCACCAGTAATACAAATATAGTAGTAGATAATACAGTTCTCTCAGAAACTGACAGATCCTGTAGTTAAAATAATAAGGGCATTAAAAGTCAATTGATTTTCACCAGGCGTGGTGGTGCATGCTTGTAATCCCAGCATCTGGGAGGCTGAGACAGGAGGATCCGGGTTCGCAGCCAGCCTCAGCTACCTAGTGAGGCCCTCCGCAACTTAGTGAGACCCAGTTTCAAAATAAAGAATAAAAAATAGGGCTGGGGTGGGGGTGTAGCTCGGAGGTAGAATGCCCCTGGGTTCAATCCCCAGTACCGCAAAAAAAATAAAATAAAAAATAAAGAATAAAAAATAGGGCTAGGGGTATAGCTCGGAGGTAGAATACCCCTGAGTTCAATCCCCAGTACCGCAAAAATAAATAAAGAAAGAAAGAAAGAAAGAAGGAAAGAAAGAAAGAAAGAAAGTCAATTCATTTTCAACGAAGTTGCTAAAAATATACACTGGAGAAAAGACAGCCTTTTCAACAAATGGTGCTGGGAAAACTGTTTTTCTCTTTATAGAACTATGTAATTAAATTCCGACTTCTCATCCTTCACAAGAGTCAACTCAAGAAGGATCAAAGACCTGGAAATTAGACAAAAAGTCTTTGAAGTTACTAGAGGAGGGTATAAGTCCAATTCTCCAACACACAGGCACAAGTAGAAACTTCCTCAACAAGACTCCCAAGGCATAAGAAATTAAAACAATAATTAATAAATGGGATTACATTAAGCTAAAAAGTTTCTGCTCAGCAAAGGAAACAATCAAGAGTCTAAAGAGAAAACCTATAGAATGGGAGAAGATCTTTGCCAGCTATTCCAGATATCAGAAGATTGATATCTAGAACATACAAAGACCTTAAAGACTTGCCACTAAAAAAAATAACCCAATCAAAAAGTGGGCAATTAGCCGGGCGTGGTGGCGCACACTTTTAATCCCAGCATTCGGGAGGCTGAAACTGGAGGATCCCGGTTCGCGGCCAGCCTCAGCTACCTAGTGAGGCACTCCGCAACTTAGTGAGACTCGGTTTAAAAATAAAGAATAAAAAATAGGGCTGGGGGTATAGCTCGGAGGTAGAATGCCCCTGAGTTCAATCCACAGTACCGCAAAAAAAAAAAAAAAAAAAAAAAAAAAAAGGAAAAAAAAAAAAAAAAAAAAAAAAAAAAAAAAAAAAAAAAAAAAAAAAAAAAAAAAAAAAAAAAAAAAAAAAGTGGGCAATTGAACTAAATAGTTCATAAAAGAAGAAATACAAATGACTAATAAATACATGAAAAAATGTTCAACATCATTAGAAATCAAAGAGATGCAAATCAAAACTACCCTGAGATTCCCTCTGACCCCAATCAAGAAGTCAAACAACAAGAAATGCTGGTGAGGATATGGAGAAATAGGAACTCTTAAACACTGCTGGTGGGATTGCAAATTAGTGCAGCCACTATGGAGATCAGTATGGAGATTCCTCAGAAAATTGGGAATGGATCTACCATATGATCTAGCTATACCATTGCTGTGTATCTTTCCAAAGGAACTGAAAGCAGAATATTATAGTGGAGCGAGAGAGGTTGTCTAGGGGGGGCAAGGAGGGAGAATTAGTAAAGGAAACACTTCCATTGACATCATGTACATATGTGAGAATACCAATGTCAATCTCAATATTATGTACAGGGAAAGGGAGGAAGTGGGGAGGGAGTTGAGAGAAGCTCACCAAGTACTGAGTGTATGTATGTCATTATCAGTCTGAACTACACTGAGATGTGAGACTATAATGCACCAATAAAAGTATATAAAATAATTTAGACAACTCTAAATAAAACTACATTCTTTCAGGAAAAAAAATAAGGGCATTAGCCTGGCATAATGGCAAAGGTTTGTAATCCCAGTACTTGGGAGGCTGAAAAAGGAGAATCATAGGCTCAAGGCCAATGAGCAGTAATTAATGAGACTCTATATCAAAATAAAAAATAGAAAGGGCCAGGGGTGTAGAATGCCACTGAATTCAGTCCTCACTACCATAAAAAGATACTACTGATATTTTTATTAATTATATAAAAAATGAATAATAATTTTCTAAATTTATTCTTTCAGTAATTTCATTTATCATAAATAGCATGAGCACACACAGTTCAAATATATAAAAATAAAAATTCATTCAATATATTATAATTCACTATAGTCATTTTATTATATAAAAAATACCAGCACTTATCCTCCCTAACTATAGCTTTGTACCTATCCCACTCTCTACTTTCACACTGTGCCTCATAAACATGTACAATTATTGCATCAATTATAAATCAAATTTTTTAAACCATACAATGAAAATTTTATTTCTACCTCTGAATGCTAACACTCTCTAGCATCAACTACTGTTATTAGTTTTTGTGCATCTTTTTAGTGACATATAGATAAATATATGATACATACTAAGTAAATAGAGACAGAAAAGACATTCTTTACACAAATGATAGTATATAAAAGCTATTTGGCTCTTTATTTTTCCATTCAAAATATGTCTGGGAGCCAGGCATAGTGGCACCTGTAATCCCAGTACTTGGGCGGCTGAGACATGGGAATTCTAAGTTCATGGCCCTCTACAACTTAGTGAGACCATTTCAAAATAAAATAGGGTAGCTCAGAGGTAAAATGCCCCTGGGTTCAAACCCCAGTACCACACACACACACACACACACACACACACACACACACACACACGTAAATATGTCTGGGAACTCATTTCATATCTTGAACATATAAAGCCACCTTATTATTTTATTTGCTGTATAATATTGAATGTGTAGGCATACTACCACATATTTAATTGGTAACATTATTTGCCTTTATAAGCATTCACTTTGACAACATATGAAAATACACACACACACACACACACACACACACACACACACACACACACACACATATATGGATCCATTAGGCAATATGCAAGTCTTGATAACTTCATCAACTTTAGAATCACCAACAAAATCAAAATTTCAAATGTGCAAAGACAATGACCAGGCTATAGATGGTGGTGATTGACATACTTTCATAGGGCCCACTCCTGGAAGCCAACTGAGGCTATGGAGGTTCAGATGAAACAATGGCAGCCAGAATTCTGAGTAATGAATTCTGAGTGATTTAAGCCAGGTGTTGTGGCGCACGCTTGTAATCCCAGTACTTGGGAGGCTGAGGGAGGAGGATCCAGGTTCACAACCAGTCTCAGCTACTTAGTGAGACCCTCAGCAACTTAGAGAGACCCTGTTTCAAAATAAAGAATGAAAAATAGAGCTGGGAGTGTAGCTAGGAGGAAGAATGCCCCTGGGTTCAACCCCCAGTACCACACACACACACACAAAAGAGTGATTTAGTAGGATCCAAAAGCAAGCATAAAGACAATAGACACTGACTTACAGGGAACTGATTGTTCAGAGAGCTGGTCATCAGAAAACAGTACTTTTTTATGAAGTGACAAATAACAGAATCAGATTAACCTAGTTCTATCACTTCCTAACCTCACGGCATAAGTTATTAAGACATCTTTAAACTGTGCTTTCCTCATCTGTAAGATGATGATAATGATACCTATCTCAAAATATTGTTGAGGATTTGATTTACAAAATCTAAGTAAAAAAATTCTCTTATCACAGTAGGCACTTAATAAAATTTAATTATTTTAATTATTTTCCCATAAGAACATTTCCATGTATAAAGAATTTAGGGACCAAAGATGAACTACAACAAATAAGACTTTTATCATTTTTACTTCTCCCACTCAGAATATTCTTATATATCTAGATAAACCATATGCACATAATCTCCTTTCATGAACACACATGAACTTATTGATAATGCTCTTGATAATAAAAATAAGTAATAATAATAATAATAATAATAATAATTTACTGTTATATAGAGCTATTGTTATTGTACCGGGCATTATTTTAGGAGCTTTATACACATGAACTCATTTTTTCCTCACACCAATCCTATAAAATAGATTAGATAACCAGTACATTTACTTATGAGATAAAGTAAGTATGCCTTATGGGGAGACACAAGAGCTACTTACTGTCCATAAGCAACACGTTTTAAGGTCGTAATATGTGAAAAATATTTCTCACACTGCACAAAAGTTAATTCAAAATGGATCAAAGACTTTGAATTTAGAACTTTGCAATTACTAGAAGAAAACATAGGGCCAACTCACCAACATATAGGCACTAGCAGAGATTTTCTCAATAATACCCCTAAAGCTCAGGAAACAAAATCAATAATCAATAAATGGGATATCATCAAATTAAAAGTTTCTGTACAGCAAAGGAAACCATTAAGAACATGAAGAATGAGCCTACAGAATGGGAGAAAAATCTTTGCCAGCTACTCCTCTGATAGTGGACTAATATCCAGAATATATAAAGAAGTAAAAATACTTACCACCAAAAAAGTCCCACAAATAACCCAATCAATAAATAGGCAGTTGAACTAAGTAGATATTTCCTCAAAAGAAGAAATACAAATGGCCAATAAATATATGAAAAAATGCTCAACATCCTTAGAAGTCAGGGAAATGCAAATCAAAACTATACTGAGATTCCTTCCATCTCAATATAATGAGATAGTGGGGAGAGAGTATGGGATAAGGCATGATATATCACTGAAAGGTAATTAGGAGTGTAAAAAAAATTCTTCATACATTCAGGAGTGCATACTCCAATACTCAGAAGGTATTTACTGCATACCTACGCTTTGTCAGTATTTTAGATTCTGGCAATAAAAAAATGAGGAAAAACAAATGAATCAATAGAGTGATAAAAACAAGAAGGGAATAAATAAAGAATACTACACTGTAGCCCAAGATCTCTAGGGAACTCACAATTCATACAACAAAGAGATGGACAGTCCTGTCAGCATAACTCTAGAGAGAACAGCTGCTTGAGTGCCTTAAATCTTTGAATTAAAAATCTCCACCAATTTTGTGTATTTGTTTAAATCATTTTACCCAAATTTCTTTGTGTGGATATTACCTATGTAACTGTATCAGTGAGACAGACTATGTTTAACATTCCAGCTCGATATTTGACATGTACTATGCACTAAATAAATGGTAGCCACCGCAATTACTATTTAGATCACGTACTACCGTTCTTTTTTTTTTATTGTGATAATTCGTGCTTTGTATTTATACGTTTTTGTTAGGTACAAATTGATAAAGACAAATGTGCACTCATTTCTCATCTGACCCTATCCCCAATTCCCACCCCGCTCCCTCGCCCTCCCTCCCTCTCAAGTTCTTTGCAGGGAAATGGATGCAACTGGAAAACATTATGTTAAGTGAGATTAGCCAGTCACAAAGAGTAAAGAAACATATGTTCTCCCTAATATGCGGATGTTAGGGAGTAGATGGGACATAAGAGGGTCCCCAGATGAAAAAGTAGAGACCCTCGATAAACAAAGAAATTAAAAAGACTTAACCGAAGGGAATGGACGGGGGTGGGGGTGGGGGGGAGAGCATACTAAGGCACATGATGTACTTACACAATTATATCAGGATCACTCACTGAACTACCGTTCTTTTAAATGAAAAGAAAATCCCTTGGAGAGAAAGCAGCAAATAGAACTATGGAGGGAGAGGGGAAGCGAGACAGAGCGGGGGAGAGGAGTTCCATAGCTAAGAATAGATTTGAAAAACTGCTCCTGGTTATACTCCAACAATTATTACACACAAACAAGACAAATGGACAGAAAGATCTCGAAGAGTACAAAAAAAAATCTAACCTGTGCCCGTCGCGAATGCCCTAGGTGTAAATATGCATACTACAACTTCCAAAAGTCTCCTTTTATCCTCCATTGAAAGCCTCTGCTATGTCACTCTAGTAGAGGGTAGAAAGGAAATTGATTTCCACCAAATAGAAAACATTACCACTACCACTACCACTACTAAACTTTCTGGAGTCACCAACTTAAGTATCTAACCCTCTACACTCTCCTGAATCTGTTCTCGTTGCATCTCTCACCTTCCTCCGTCTAATCAGCTTGGCCAGTTGTACCCCGGAAATCAACAGCAATGGTTCAGTCACCGGCTGGGTGATCGTAGAGGTAAATTTGGAGCCGCCAAAGGCTCGAGCCGCTCTGCCTACTAGATCGATAAGAAAACCCGCAGCCCTCAGGAGCAGCATCTGGACTCGGGAGGCGAAAAGAGGTGCCATGAGGCCTGGATTCCGCACGGTCCTAGTGCTTAAGGTTTTCCTGTGCCCTGCACAGAGGAAGAAAAAAGACTAAGCAAAGAAGTGTTTCCGAATCCTTTGGTTTGCTAGTCCTGTACCCACAATTCCTCAGGAGCTTGTTTGCCATCACCTGTTGGGCTTCTGGCCAGAGATAGGGGTGGAGCTGAAGATTTTCCAGCAGCTGTCTGTGAATGCAACCTGTGGTTAGTGCTGGCGTAACCCAACCCAGAAAATGATATGTAAAAAAGATCACAGCCTTTGGAGTTCCCCCACTCTGTTACTGTGGGGCTCTGGCCAATTTATACTATATCTCATATTCAGTTTGTATTTAGTTTGCTCATATGAAAAATGGGAACAGTTACTTAAATATCAAAATTATGATAAACACTAGAAAATAAATCACAATACTTACCACATATCAAGGCAAATGGTATAAGTGGCTGTTATAATTTATTTCAGGTGTATCTGAAAAAAGTGTTGTAAGTTTATATTTGTATTTAAATATTCAGTGGGTTCAGCAAAGAACTAAATTACAAACATATACATGCGTATTACTTAATCCTTTTAAGATCATTACCAGATAGTACAGATGAATATCAAATCTCCAGCCCATACATTTCTTCTAAATTCCATGCACTTGAAATTAAGTATCTCGTTGATATCTTCAGGTGAAGATCTCACAGATTATTCAAACTCAAAATATGCAAAAATCATCTATTTTCTCTCTAAACCTGTTGCTCCTCCAGGTTCACAAATGGCATTTTCATCCACCCAGTCAGCCATGCAAAACATCTGAGAATCTAGCCAGGTGGGTGGCCCAAGTCTATAATCCTAGTATTTGGGGGCTGAGACAGGAGGATCTCAGGTTCAAGGACACCCCTAGTGAGACTTTGCTTCAAAATAAAAAATAAAATAGGGCTGAGGGTATAGCTCAGAGGTAGAATGCCCCTGGGTTCAATCTCCAGTACCACAAAAAAAAAAAAAAAAAAAGAATCCAGGCAATTCCCTCCCTTCCTAACTCAGCCTAGCTCTGTTCTTACTGATGTTTACATAAACTTCTACAAATAATCTAACTGAATAGTCTGCCTTTATACGAATATACAAATATGACCCTGTTACTCCCTTGCAAGCCACATTTATTTTGACATTCAAAGGTCTCATGATTGGTGTCTAAAAACCCTATACTTTATTCTTAACCCTTTCCATCCTTCACATGCTATGCTCCTACCAAACTGAACTGACAGGCCTCTTTCCCCTCCCTGTCTTTGCATATGCTTTCCCAACTTCTGGTTGAGACAAATACCTCCTCCAACAAGTTTTCCCTAAACTCTCAACTGGTTTACCCTCTGCTCCACAGATTGACAATATCCTAATACTTAAAACTCTCTATTTATGTGCTAAGGTTTGTATCTATTTGCCATCTAGATATGAATTCCTTGAAGATTAACATCATTTTAATTTCTCTTTGTATTGCTAGAACCCAACAGAGGCCTTGGCATGCAGTCAACATTACTTTGTAGTTTAAAGATATAAGATTATGAAAGAATTAATGTTAAAGAGAAGGCTTGAACTTGACATTTAAGGCCTTGGGTAGGTGAAATAGAAAAGTCATCCCAGCTATTGACTTTTTGCCTGCAAAATTCAGATGGACACTGAAGATGTCAACACAGTAGTGTTTCTACTCTAATTCAGAGCACCTGGTAGACTATAGGTTAATCATAATAGACACATCTGGCAGATCGAGCGAAAATAGATGATGAAGTAGGTTATCATAAACTAGACTCCATTACAGTCTCAAAAAGAATCTCTAGCTGAGTGAATTTTCTATATGAGAAAGAGCTGTCAAAGAGAAAGTATTTCCTTTGCCTAGCTTTGTTACTTTATCTTATTTGCAAAAGACAAATATATGAATCTATGGTACAAAGAATGTCCACTGATTGGGCACTGACCAGACAGACCTGAATTAAAATCCTAGTCTCACCATTTGTGTTTTGACATTGTATAAATCACTTAATATCTCTGAGTGAGTTTCCTCATCTGTAAAGTTACCTCATCTGATAGTTACCTCATGGTGTTAAGAAGACTAAATCAGATTATATATATATATATTTTTTTCTTCTTCTTCTTCTTCTAATGATGTCCTAGAATATTTACCAGTAGTGAGCAAAGAAATGCACACACTCTGAGTATAAGGAAAAAAGGTTTAAAAGAAATTACCCTTTGCCCCAAAAGAAAGAAAAAATTCTGTGTGTGTGTGTGTGTGTGTGTGTGTGATATCTTCCTATTAAAGTCAAGGTGGACTTATGTAATTTCACTATCTAGTTAGCAATCAATGATAGAGACTTAGGAGTTATCCTTGAGTCATTCCTAAACCTGTTATCATTAGAGATCTATTTCCAGTGTATTTGCAACCTGTTCTTTATTCGCATTTCTACTATTACTAACTGAATTACGTACTGGATATCATAACCAGTGCTATGCTTCTTTCAGTCTATCTATCTAAATCATTCACTACATTTAAATTGTATTTCTTCTGATAATTTTTGCTACTACTTATACTATTCATATATACTTGTTCTTTTTTAGGCCCTTATGAAACTGGGTATTATATTCTCTACCAATTTCATAGGTGAGATATTGATTTTCCATATTGTTTAAATTTATATCTAGTTATTTAGGTTATTTACAGTGATAAAGAATACATTTTATATTATTACAGATTGCCTCTTCTTACCCACTGCTCATTTTTCTACTTGGTTTTTATAATTTTTCTTTTTCTTTTTCTTTTTCTTTTTTTTCTTTGCAGTACTGGGGATTGAACTCAGGGACATTTTACCTCCGAGCCAAACCCCCAGTCCAATTTTTTATTCTTTTATTTTGAAACAGGGTCTCACTAAGTTCCGGAGAGCCTCACTAAGTAGCTGAGGCTGGCCACGAACTTGGATCCCCAGGTCTCAGCCTCCCAAGTACAGGGATTACAAGCATGTGCCACCACACCCAGCTGGTTTTTATAATTTCTAAAGCCAATTTGTAAGACTTATTAATATCTATGTTGATAATATTGTCCCTATTTGTTTTCCTTTAAATATCAAAATTTATGTTTAAAAATAAGGAGGGAGGTGGGAGGGAGGTGGGAGGGAGCCAGGGGAAGCTTACCAAGCACTGTGTGCATGTATATCACTATCACTCTGAACTACATTATGATGTGAGACTACAATGCACCAATAAAAGAATATAAAAAACAAAACAAAATGGCCCCTCCCAAGATGCAGAAAAGCATTCCATCTTTTTAGAGGCAATAAAACTAATAAAAAAAATCTGGGAAACTCTGTCATTTGTCCAAATCTATTTATATAGCTAAATTATTCCTGTATTATAATTGTTAGTGGACTGTGTGCATGTATGTGTCTATCACTCTGAACTTCATTATGATGTATGCTTAAAATGTACCAATAAAAGAGAAAAATAATTGTAATGGAAATATTTTTGCATTTATCAATTTAAGTGTTGATTTTGATAATCCTCTCCTTGCTGAAATCTACAAGTATACATATGAAAAAAGTGAAGACTACATTAAAAGCAAATTTGAGAGAGACTATGATTAAATTAACTTTGTCTGGAAAAAGTAGCAGGGAAGGATGGGAGAGGAAAGGTTGATCAATGGGTACTAAATTATAGTTATCAGATAGGAGTAAGAAATTCTTGTGTGCTATTGCACAATAGGGTAACTATAGATAACAATAATATACTATGTATCTCAAAAAGCTAGAAGACAGGATTTTGCATGTTTACACCATTAAGAAATTATAAATATTCTTTTTTTTTTTTTTGCGGTACTGGGGATTGAACTCAGGGGCATTCTACCTCTGAACTATACCCCCAGCCCTATTTTTTATTCTTTATTTTGAAACAGGGTCTCCCTAAGTTGCAGAGGGCCTCACTAAGTAGCTGAGGCTGGCCACGAACCCGGATCCTCCGGTCTCAGCCTCCCGAATGCTGGGATTACAAGCGTGCGCCACCACGCCCAGCTAAGAAATTATAAATATTTTCATAAGGAGCTATGTTTAACCTGACTTAAACATTACACAATATATATGTGTATCAAAATGTAACATGGTGCTCCATTGATATGTACACTTTTATGTTCTTATGTATCAGTTAAAAGTAATTATTAAGAATAAAAACGACATTTAAATTGTTTATATGAATTATTTCATCAAACTTTCCTTCTGTGATTATATGCACTGATATCTTTAGTGTCTTTTCTCAACTGTTTGCCAATTAATAATTCACCCATAGTAGCCTTCTTTCTGTGGTTTCTTTTTTCTCCAGAAAGTTACTTAAAATGTGTAGCTAGATTCTAGTATAAATTCAGGGCCATAAATGGCATGGTGATTGTTGGCTTTCTTGGATTTAACTCCTGCCACTTATTCAGACACACATACTTTGCTCCAAGTGTACCAAACTACTTGAAATTCCCTAAAACTGTGGTCTCTAAATTGCAACTGCTGTTTAACATAATTAGCATGCTAATATATTTGGATGTATTTATTTATAGGCTATATTATACTATGCAAATATAAATATTGAGATTATATATGTAATTTGAATATCCCACAAAAAGTCCACATGTGAAGTCTTGGTAAACAGGATGACAAAATTGGAAGGGTCTATAGAACTATACAAAGTGGAGTCTAATAGAAAGTCCTTAATTGATTAGGAGCACATCCTTAAAGGTAACTGTGGGACCCCAGTCACCCTTCCTCTCTCTGCTCTGCTTCAAGATGTAACCAGTTTGTTCCTACATTTTTTTCCACTATGATTTGCCACCCTCACCAGAAGCCAAAGAAATGGATATTTCTATTGCGGACTTGAATCTCCAAAACTGTGAGACAAATAAACTTTTTCTCACTATGAAGTTCATTGCCTCAGGTACTTCATTTTAATAATACAAATATGTCTAATAAAGTATGTCAGAGATTAATATAAAATCCACATTATAGAACACAAAGAAATAAACAAATTGAAAAATTGTCATAGTTTATTCTTCACTAGTGTAACTCCTTGAATGCTCTCAGATCTGCTTGCTTGCCCTCTGCACCTTGAAGACCCTACCCTAAACTATGTATGCTATATAATAGTCCCATAGCTGGTATCCACTTCTAGCACCCTTCTTGTTGCACCTCTGATATATACAGAGCTATTTAAACAATTCAACTCAGACATAGTATCTTTTATTTTTTAACTTTCATTAGTATATTGTAATTATATATCAGAGTGAGATTCAAAGTGATACAGATATGATACAACTTGCTATTTCCTTCCAAATCCCACCTTATTCTCCTCTCCTCCCTCCCCATGCAGGTTAGTGAGGTTGGTAGCAATACCTTTATATATTGCTATAGCAGAATAATGTCATTTTCAGGAAAATGGAAGACTAAGACAGGGTCTAGTCTTCTCTATATCACCAGGGCCTAGAGAAACATAGGCACTATAACAGTTTTGATTTATCAACTGAATTCATAAATTAAATCATCATAATTTAGTGTGAGAACTAACAAGAGTATATGCTCTCTTGCACACATTCACAAATCACTCAACCCACTACCACCCACATAAACACACCATAGATGAATAAGGAAATACATTCCCATAATCAACATATATTCATAATAAAAATATGAACCTTTACCCATGGAGGCACATGTACACATTCACAACTATTGAAAACAAAGTTCTTACGGCTTCTCTTTTCCAAATGTTATCTAATACAGAAGCAAACATATGCGTCACTAACCACAAACAAGTTGGCGAGGTAGGCAAAAGGTTATATGATTCAATAAGTGGTAATGAGGCAAACAAATAGGAAAGGACAGATGTTTTACTAAACTTTACCTACCAAGAAAGTTTCTTATTTTTCATATTATTCTTAATTAACCTTTTTATTTTGACATTATTATAGATTCACATGCAGTTGTAAGGTCAATGTGCTATCAGTCCCCTCCTTACCTGGCCCCTCCACTGCATCTGGGATATGGAATGAGTTTTTACCTATTTAGGAGCAAATTGTATCCAGAACTTGTAATTGCTGTGACCAACTGAATTGTACCCCTCCCTCCAGGAGTCCCCAACAGTGTGTTGTGGGGAAGTGTGCAGGGGTTGTCATTTTATTTCCCTGCCCTCACTGGGCTTCAGATAAGTGAAAGAAATGTTTCTGCTTTCTATCAGGCCTGGATCCCAAACAGATCTCAGTCACTATCTGCTTCTCTTTTCATTACAAAAGTCATACTGTCGTTTTTAAACGTGCACTTGCTTTGTTGCAAAAAGAGGAAGAAAAAGGAGAAAAGATAAAAGGAAGAACTCTCAAAGGATTCCATGTTTGCTACTGGCTGGGAACACAAAGAATCTCTTCTAGCTGTATGCCTTTCATTACTGCAGGCATTTCTGCATGGGGGGGTGCTGAGTTTCCCTCTGGCTGAAACTCCCTCAGTGGCCCACCAAAGGCTCCAGCACACTCTCTGGCCAGGCCTGATCTGTCTTTTTGAGACAGATCTCTGCTCAGATTGCAAGTATGTTGAACAGCTTCTCTTTTTCTTAAGCATAGTGACTTGCTGTCTTTGGTCCTTCCCCTCCCCCACTGAGCCACTGCAATCCTGCTGCTGCCCCATAAATGCTGCTACAGACTGTTTATTTTATTGATTCTTTTAGTATCCTAGAAATCAGTATTACTGGTTTTCACCTGGTTGCTATTACCAAGCTTCCCACCAGCTTTTCCAAAGATCTTCCTAATGCAGTTTGGTGATTACAAGAATGTTGTTTTATTTCAATCTCAGGGAGTTGCTGCATTGTTGTAGGTTTCTCTGATCCACCAACCTAGATCATAGCTTAATGAGTTTTGGGAAGGTAGTGGGAAATCCAGGAGATGGAGCCTAGATGAATGAATTAAGTCTTTGGGTGCATGACCTAAAGGGTATAATTTGTCACTGCCCCCCACTCCTGCACACTATTTCTCTATTTGCTTCCTAGCCAACCATAAGTCGGACAACTTTGCTCTACCACACCCTTCTGCCATGATGTTCTGAATCACCACAGATTCAGAAATGACAGATCCACATGACCATGGCCTAAAATGTCTGAAACTGTGAGCTAGAGTGAATCTTTCTTCCTTTAAGTTGATTTCCTCAGGTATTTTGTCATAGTGATCTAAAGGTGAATAACACAATATTCTAAGAAATAATAACAGAAAACTTCCAAAGCATAGAGAAGAATACGAATATCCAGGTAAAGAAAGATCAAAAGCCACCAGTCAATTTTGATTTAGCCAAGTCTGCTTACTTGACATCTTATAATCAAGCTCTCATGTGGGAAATAAGGGGAAAATTCTCAAGGCTGTAAAAGAAAAGAAAGAAAAAATGCAGGCTCCAATTTGCTCGACAGCAGATTTCTCAGCAGAAATTGTACAGGCCAGGAAAGAATAGCATGAAAATTTCACAATAGTGAAGATAAAAAAAAACCTGTCAATTCAGAATACTTTACACACAAAGCTATCACCCTAATGCACATGTTGTACACTCACAAATATATCAAAGTCAATCATTAAACCTAACATGATAAGAAGGGAGGGGGGAGGGAATGGGGTGGGAATTGAGGAAGGGTTAAATGAGTATTGTGTGCATGTATGCCTCTATCAGCTTGTACTTCATTAAAATGTATGATTAAAATGCACCAATAAAAAAAAGAAATGAAGGAGGGGTAAAGACTTTCCCAGTTAAAGAAAACACATCTTCCCCTGACCTTTTCTACAAAAAATGCTAAAGGAAAAACATATAGGAAGGTATGAAACCCACTACTAATGAAATAGCACATATTCATTTTTTGGTAAAAGTCTTAGGGGAGCTCTCCTGGGCCACCTTTGACTAAAGGTCAAAAGGAATTTTAACTGCTATTATCTGCTTCTGTAAACTGCTTTGCTGCTCATGGTATGAGAAAGCTATCTTGACCACAGGCTATCTTGTGGTCAAGATAGCTTTCTAAATAAGATAAGTTGTCTGTCCTAAACAAACACCTGATTTGTAAAACAATGTAATGATTTTATAATCATAAAAATCTTACTTTTCTATACCCCCAACTCTGTAAACAAAGGGTATAAAACTGGCCTACACCAAAATTCCATGAGACAGCCTTCAGACTGTTCGCCCAGGCCAGCCACCGGCCAGTAAATAACTCGACCTCTTTGGCACAATGGAGTCTTATGTGTCTCTGTGGGTCACCTCGAAACACTAAGAGTCATTATACAAACAAATTCAGAATTCTCTAATATTGTAAGTGTGGTACATATTCCATTCCTATATTTAGTATGAAAAATAAGATAAACCTTTTAAAATAATAACTACATTAATAAGTTGAGATTAGCAATGTAGAAAGATGTAAAAAGTGATATCAAAAAATTTTAAATGTAAGGAGAAATAGAGTAAAGTGGGGAGTTTTCTTATTTGTATATATTCAATTGTTATTTTTGTATGTTTTGCTTTTTATCATCAAGGTGTAGTTTCTATATACACAACATAAGACTAGTATCTTTATATAAAACTTTTAAAACTCAATAGTAGAAGAAAATCCAATTGGAAAATGAATGAAAGATATGAAAAACCTTCATGAAAAGCAATATACAGATTAGATTTATGTATTTGAAACATTAGCCATTAAAGAAAAAGCAAATTTAAATAATAATATATTATTCCACATCTATTAGAATTTTAAAAAAATAGAAAAAATAACAAATTTTGGTGATCATGTGGAGAAATCGAAGCATTCATACATTGCTGCCATGAATATAAAAAGATATAGTTATCCTGGAAAACTTTGTAGAAGTTTCATGAAAGAATCCATAGCTGCTAATTGGCACTATATAAAATGCTTAAAAAATAATAACACAGAAAAAATAAAAATGAACTTCAGAACCAGAGAAGGGACACACTCCATTAAAAGGGCAACTAAGAAAAGAACTAAAATTGAATTAAACAGAAGATATAATTTAAAATGGCAGGAGATAACGAACACCTCTCTATAATAACACTTAATGTAAATGGTCTCAACTCCCCAATTAAAAGACATAGGTTTGCAAAGTGGATTAAAAAACATAATCCAACTATATGCTGTTTACAAGAAACTCACCTGTTGGCAAAGATATTAACAGACTAATGGTGAAAGAATGAAAAAAGATTTTCCATGCAAACGAAGACTGAATGCAAGCAGGAATATCTACTTTCATATTAGACAAAGAAGATTTGAAGCCAAAATTGATAAGAAGGGACAAAGTGCATCACTTCATAGTGGTAACGGGAACAGTTCAACAGAAGACCTAATAATAGTTTAATATATTTTTTTAATTTTTATTTTTATTTATACATTGTAAGCATACATCTTTGTTAGGTACAAATTGATAACCATATAAGAGCTCACAATTTTCATTTGACCCCTTGCCCGAATTCCCGCCCTGCTCCCTTGCCCTCCCTCCCTCTCCAGTTCAGTTTAGTGAATGACCTTGATATACATTAGTGTGCCCCCTCCCCCCGTCCAACCCCTAGATCAACTTCTTTGCTTTCGAGGGTCTCTCCTTTTTCATCTGGAGACCCTTCCATACCCCGTCTTTTCCCTAGCATCTGCATATTAGGGAGAACCTATGCTTTTTTACTCTTTGTGACTGGGTAATCTCACTTAACAACATACTGTTTTCCAGTTCCTTCCACTTCCCTGCAAATAACATGATTTTGTTCTTTTTTTTGGTAGTTATTCGTGCAATGTAGCATACATCTTTGTTAAGCACAAGTTGTTAACAACATATTTGCACACAATTCCCCAATTCTCATTTTACCCCTTCCCCAATTCCCACCCCATTCCCTCGCCCTCCCTCCCCCTCAGGTTCAGTTCAGTGAGTGACCTTGATATGATTGTGTAAGAACATCATGTGTCTTAGGGTGTCCCTCTGCCCCGTGCATCCACTGGAATTAATTCAACTTCTTAGCTTATTGAGGATCTCTCCTTTTCATATGGCATCCCTCCTGTGCCTCATCTTCTCCCTAGCATCCGCATATTAGGGAGAACATATGCTTCTTTACTCTTTGTGACTGGCTAATCTCACTTAACATAATGTTTTCCAGTTGCATCCATTTCCCTGCAAATAACATGATTTTGTTCTTCTTTATAGCTGAGTAAAATTCCATTGTTTACATATCCCACAGTTTTGTAATCCATTCATCTGTGGATGGACATCTTGGCTGCTTCCATAGTTTGGCTATTGTGAATTGAGCCGCTATAAACATAGATACACATGCATCGGTCTGGTAGTTTGGTTTCCATTCTTTTGGGTATATACCCAGTAGTGGAATTGCTGGGTCATATGGTAGATTCACTCCCATTCGTGTGAGGGTCCTCCATACTGTTTTCCACAGTGGTTGCACAAGTTTGCAATGCCACCAACAATGTATTATGGTTCCCACTTCTCCACACCCTCGCCAGCAGGTGTTGTTGTTCATGTTTTTTTTTATGATTGCCATTCTGACTGGAGTTAGGTGAAATGTCAGGGTAGTTTTGATTTGCATCTCCCTGATTGCCAATGATGTGGAACATTTCCTCATACATTTATTGGCCATTTGTATTTCTTCTTTTGTGAAGTGTCTATTTAGATCCTTTGCCCATTTTTTTGATTGGGTTAAAAACAAACTCTGTATGATATAAAGACACACATAGATCCCAATACACTAATACTAGAAGACTTCAATACTCCTCTTACATCTCTAGATCGTTCCTCTAAACAAAAGGTCAGTAGAGACGCCTCAGACCTAAAGGATACCATAAACCAAATGACCTATTAGACACATATAGACTCTTCCACCCAACTACAACTGAATTTACATTTTTCTCAGCTGCTCATGGAACCTTCTCCAAAGTAGACCACATCCTGGGCCACAAAGCGAGCACTGGCAAGTTCAAAAAATGCAACATAATTCCCTGCATCTTCTCAGACCACAATGGAGTGAAACTAGAAATAAACTCCAGGAAGACCCAAAGTAACCGAGTAAGCGCATGGAGACTGAACACCACACTGCTGAATGAAGAGTGGGTCATAGAAGAAGTAAGGGGAGAAATTAAAAAATTCCTAGAAACCAACGAAAATGGAGATACAA
>PVLC010001808.1:0-10952 GCA_004027655.1 Graphiurus murinus | reverse complement strand
TAGGGCTGGGGGTGTAGCTCGGAGGTAGAATGCCCCTGAGTTCAATCCCCAGTACCGCAAAAAAAAAAAAAAAAATAGGGCTGGGGGTATAGCTCGGAGGTAGAATGTCCCTGAGTTCAATCCCCAGTACCAAAAAAAAAAAAAAAAAAGAATAAAAAAAATTTCCATGTGTGGATTAGATCAAAGTGCCCAGTGGGCCAGGATGCATGCAAAATAGAAAATACCTTTGAGAATATTTTTCCCCTGTGATTTACATTTTTCATCAACTCCTACTCAGTGGCTAATGGGCTGCTTACTTCATCAGAACACAGACAAATTCAAGGCTGGTAAATAAAAAGGCAAGATGATTAGAATAAGAAAATTTGGGGAAAATATAAACACATTGGTCTCTGCTATGCCCATCTCTATACACCATAACTTAGCTCATAGCAAACAAGAATTGAGGAGATTTGACACAATACTGGAGCTTAAAAACTAACCAAATTACCAAAGCAGTTAAGCCTCTTTAAAAATGGTGAGTACCCGAAACTTTGAGAAGAGCCATCTGACACCTTCTACTGTTAGTCTTACAAGTGATCAGGACATTTGGACTTCCTGAATTCATGAAAATCAACTGTTAAGTAGGAACTAACCCACCAGAGAGACATTTGCTTAGAGCCATTATGGACTGCAACGTGTGTCCGAAATATGAAGACTTGCCGGGTGTGGCGGCGCACACTTGTAATCCCAGTACTTGGGAGGCTGAGACTGGAGGATTCAGGTTCGCGGTCAGCCTCAGCTACTTAGTGAGGCCCTCTGCAACTTAGTGAGATCATGTTTCAAAATAAAGAATAAAAAATGGGGTTGGGGGTGTAGCTCCAAGGTAGAATGCCCCTGAGTTCAATCCCCAATACTGCAAAACAAAACAAAACAAAAACAAATATGAAGACTTGGACCTACTGGTTGGGAAGAGAAATTTACAGAAAAGGGGCACATCAGAACTGCAAAATCAAGCCCACTTTGTTGGTCCCCTCTTTGAAGCAGCAGGCACTTCTAAGTACATTCTAACAATGTAGAAATAACTACACAGTCTTACTTTTGTCATAACCATGAAGGCACTGACCATTGTTAATGTTAATAAGGAGTTAATAAAATACTTTTTATAGCTTTTGGGATAACCAGACTTACCTAGTCAGATCAAGGGTACAACTTCTCTGCAAAGCACATGCGATAACGGGCATTACAAAAGAACATTGCTTGGATTTTTAGCTATTCAATGGTCTTTAAGTAGCAAGTATCTTGAAATGGTATACTAAGTTTTTGAATGAGGACTATTGAGAAAATGTATAGGATAATAGTACCCCAAATAGTAAAAATACTGCCCTAGTGATAGTTACATTAAATTCATGTTTCTATGGCATACCTATACCATATTTTATTTGTTTATTTATTTAATACTTCTATTGGTGCAGTATAGTCTCATATCTCAATCTAGTTCAGAGTGATAAAGACATACATGTACACAACACTTGGTGAGCTTGGCCCCTTCCCCATGATATTGAGATTGGCATTGGTATTCTCACATATGAACATAATGTCAATGGAAGTATTTCCTTTGTTAATTCTCCTCCCCCTCCCCCTTCCTCCAGACCACCTCCCTTCCTCCCCTGGGGTTTCTCCTCCATTATCTAAAGTCCTTTTTGTATCCCAATTATTCCCCAGCTTCTGTATATGAGAGAAAATACATAATCCTTCACTTTCTGCGACAGGCTAATTTCACTTAACATAATGTTCTCCAGGGCCATCCATTTTCCTACAAATGACACAATATGGTTTTTACTTATTGCTGAGTATAATTTCATTGTGTATATATATCCCGTAAATTTGTAATTCATTCATCTGTTGATGGATACCTAAGTTGTTCCATAATTTAGCTGTTGTGAACTGTGCTGCTATAAACATGGATATGCATGTTTAATTCACAACAAATGAGGAGACCACCGACAGACATTCTGCCACCACTGCTCACAAATATACCTTCACCGTTCACAACAAATTTACCAGTTTTCTTGGACATGGGAGCTCTGCCAATACCACCTACCTCAAAGTATCGCCTGGTATTTGCATCATTTCCTTCTTCCTAATAGAAAATTCAGAATCTGACCACTTCTTCCTTTATCCTGACAAGCCCCTAACAAATCACTGTCGCTGGGACCTATCACCCTTCTTATCTGTGCATAAGCTGCAGCATATATTGAGTAAATCAGCTATCACTATCTGGGAAAAGAAGTATTTTCATTTACCTATGTACATTGATCCTTTATGAGCACTGTGGAACAAATCTTGACCTACACTGGACACCCAGGATGTGGACACAACTGCCCCTGGAACTGGTAAAACCCTTTTGGTGACATCCAGGGGATATCACATCCCCTACTGCTGGCCACAGACACCCTCCAACTTTTACCCCTACATGGTTGCTCTACCCTTTCTTTATGTAAGAATTTCCTACCCTCAACTTTACACTTTGATTGGTGGGTCACCCTGGCCATGTGATCTTTGCCCTAACATTAGTGATTTCTATTCCCAACAGGTTACATATGGAAACAGCATGCCACATACATACCAATGGGAGAAAAAAACAAAGTCATACTAAGAACAATAGAAATTACACTAGATATTTCTCTTGGTCAATCCTACTGATAAATCCACACACATCAATGCTGAGGTTAGCACTCCTCCTCTTATCTCTACTACCAGTAAGTCACAATCTACAACGTCACATGTGACTAATAGATGGCTTCTAAGCTCTGTGGGCCATTTTTCATTTCAAATTGGATGAAATCTACTATTGTCAACTCATGCCATTAGACAAAAAATGGACCACTATCTATGGAGTGGATCACTATCTATAGAGCCTAATTTCAGGAATATCCAGAGATAGCATATTCCAAATATTACAACCAGAATGAAATAAAAAATTGGTGCAATGAAATGAAGAGTGCTACAATCTTGATGCAATATAAACAAATACTATGGGATCACTGAGATAAAATTAGAGCTCTTTCTAAACCCCGGAATTATGACAAATGTAAGTACTGTGAACAATGTATGACTTTACAACTCTTGGCTTCTTTTTCTATTAATTATAATGATATTTATCTCCTTCCATTAGAAGTCCTATTTATTTGGACAGAAAGTGATGGTATTATCCAAGTGGCCTGGGGAATCTTATCATGAGCTTCTTCTATGGATGTTAAATCAATATATTATATTTGAATGCAATGCATATTACACAGTTTCACCTGGGCCAGGCATGTCTTAGAAAACAGTGATTACAATCAGCTTTAGAATCTTCTTTAATCTAATCTCCTCAGTATACCAACTGCAAACTCTAGAATTGCAATGCTGGTTACTCACAGTGAACAATCATATCTCTTGGGTGTGGCAGCAGAGATGATTCTTACAAAAGACATATGTATTTAATCCCAGGGAAAATCTAAATGTTGTCTGCATGGCAATTTCTCCACCCAAATTGACAACTACTTGCTTACAGTCATTAAAAAAATTCCAAGCCTATCAAAACTACAATTATAAAAGAATTTGAAAACATTTAAGGAAAATTGCTGCTCAGTATTATTTTTTCTTTAAAAACATTTTCATGCTCCAACCCACAGATGACTGAAACAATAATGAGAAGCTGTGTAATGAAACTAACTTGGGAGAGAACTTATTGGTATTGTCACACTGCTACCTCTGAGGCTATTAAAAATATTCAAATAGCTTCCTTAGGAAAGTTTTTTCTAGAATAGGGTTGATGGAGCATTTGGTCACCTAGTAAAATATGGCAGTATCCCAATATATAGGAATAGAAGTGGACAAGTGACACAACACAATTGATATCTAATTTTAAAATAATTTGATCCACCTATGAGCATCCCATACATAAGTGCCCCATAATTCAGGATCTAATTTGGTGTGTGGCTAGACTAACAATTTTTTCCCTTGGACTTCAGAGAGCCCATACAAAACCTATCCAACATCCATGGGAATACACCAATGCTATTTACTATCCTACTATTGGCAATTGTCAGGGAACTCAAGCACAAGGCATACTAATCTAAACAAAGGGGAACATACAACTGGGTTTGAAGATGCTTAATTGTGGGCTCCTAACTCAGACATTATGATTAATATACAGTTTACATTATAAAATAACATGGATCCAAGATATGGATTGTTAAATAAACTGCTGAAAGTTGGCTTCTATATGTTGTCTGTTATGTTGTTTACTTCTTCACAGAAGGCTAAGAACGATTAGCTCGAATCTCATGGGAGCGAAAGTCAAATGTTTACACATCCAAATTATTTAAATATAGCCCAAATAAGGGTAATTTTATCTATTTAGAGACTGTCTGCTTTACATCCTCTTTGAAACTGAGCCAAACCTCTGCTAGCCATAAAAATGACATACACTCTGGCTGTAAAAGATTCCAAAGCTGTGCCTGGTGGCACAAACCTGCAATTCTAGTAGTTGGAAAGCTGAGACAGGAGGATCACAGACTCAAGGCCAGCCTCAGAAACATAGTGAGACCCTCAGTAACGTAGGAAGACCCTATTTCAAAATAAAAAAATGATAAAAAGTCTGAGGGTATAGCTTAGAGATAGAATACCCCTAGGTTATATTCCCAGTATGAGGAGAGAGAGAGAGAGAGAGAGAGAGAGAGAGAGAAAGAGAGAGAGAGAGAGAGAGAGAGAGAGAGAGAGAGAGAAAGAAAGAAGAAGAAAGATGGTTGATAGATGATAGATAGATAGATAGATAGATAGATAGATAGATAGATAGATAGGTAGATAGATGATAGATAGTGTGTCAGTCCAAGCCTTTGCTGCTCATGGGAGCTCTCTGACCCAGAGACTCCCAACATGACTGCTGAGCAATGGACTGAATAAAAGGATCCCTTAGCACTCACACTTTTGAACAAATGGAGGCATACCAACATACAACCTGAAGCAGAACCAAGGGGAAAAAAAGAATGTTTACATATTTTCCCCTACCCTCCTTCTCTGAATTCCATTCATTCTTCCCAGGGGGAATAATGTAAAAGGTCTTGCTTTAACCCCTGATATGCCTGTGGTAAACTTTTGGCCTTAATTCCTTAAGGAGAAAAATATCTCACAAAACAACTTTTGGGGCTTGAGCAAGGCTCATAATGGGATTTGAAGCCAATGAGACCTTGTGCACATAGTGGGAGAGGGCTTTGGGATAGTTCAATGAACTATCTTTGTCGCTTCTACATATGAATGATAGTTATTTATGGGTCATATGTTTGTATTTTCTTACTCCAGGGGAGTCAGATAGAGTTCTCCCCATCAGGGAGAGACAGAGCTAGAAAGAAGTGTCAGTGAGATAAATTCCAATGACATTCAATACCAGTGGTTGACTCTGGATTTATCAGGAATGCTTCTACTTTCCAGTGTTCAACATTTTCATTCTACAGATGATTTACTGTCAATGGGTCAGCTGGCAGTCTCAGTCTCAAGTGTCCTCAATGCATGGTTATCACATTTCTGCAGGCAGGGCTGGTTGATTTACACCCTCAAATATAGGGTCCTGTTTGCCAAGAAATTCCTTGGGAGTATATATGTATTCCCAAATGTTACCTATTTCACAGTTAAGGAAAAACTGATTCCTCTTCAGATACCCTCCTTCTGAAAAAGAGGCCCAGAACATTATTCAGCTCCTTGGGTATTGGATGCACTACAAATCTCTGCAACAAATGATTTTGCTCATTGGAGTGGCTGGCAAAAGGAAGAAGTCAACACAGAGAGGTATCCCTAGGGTAGTTGGACTTGTTTCCTCTCTGGTATGGTTAGGAGTAGAATCATTTTTGTGAAGCAACTAATATTTCCATCTTGAAGTAGTTTACCTGAGACTCAATGACTAACAATGTAGGATATGTCTAATAAGCTTACTTATTAAATGGAAATAGTAAAATAAGAAGTCTTCTAGCCGGGCATGGTGGTACATGCCTATAATCCCAGTATTTGGGGAGCTGAAACAGAAGGATCACAGCTTTGCAGCCAACCTCAGCAATTTGTAGTGACACCCTCTTCAATTTAGAGAGACCCTGTTTCAAAATAAAAAATAAAAAGGGCTGGGGGTGTGGCTTAGAGGTAGAATATCCCTAGGTTCAATTTTTAGTACCACACAAAACAAACACAAACAAACAACAGTCTTCTAGTTCTAGAGCCATTTCTGCTTCATATATGAGCATGGTAACAGTCTGGGCAAAATTTAACCTTTTACATATTGCTTAAAGCAAACCACTAGCTCAATTGGGCCCTCAATTCACAGAGATTTCTGAAAATATTTGTGCTTGACTCAGTGAAAGATTGGCTAAGTTAATAATGGATGCTGTCACTGGCTTTTGTGGCAATTCAGCCTTGAAACTAGTTATGCAGAACATGATTGCTCTACTCAATAAGCAGAACTCAATCCTTGTCGTATAGCAAATGATCCAGCCTTTCAGTATGCTACTTGGAAAACTATCTTGTGGCAGATTAAAGAGACCCTTTGTTGGGACCACAAAATGAGGAAACAAATCTAGGACTCTGTTTAAACTACCTTAATCTTTCATATAGATATCCATGGTAAAGATCTTTGAGACTAAATGTATTGGAATGGGTGACTGAGTCTATTACTGTGACCAAAATACCTGACAAAAATAACTTAGAGAAGGAGAAGTTTATTTGGTTCATGGTTTCAGAGATCAGCCCATAGTCAGCCTGTTCCAAGGCAGAAGCAACATGGCAGCAGACCATGGTAGAGAAAATGTGTTCATCTCATGTCAGCCAAGAAGCAGAAAGAGATAGAGGAAGGGAACATGGACAGATATAGTTTCCAAGACTATGTTTCCAGTTACCTACTTCCTCCAACCACATCCCATTTGCCTACAATTACCACCCAGAAAAAACCTTCAAATTATTAATCCATAAATGGGTTAATTCACTGATGAGGTTAGAGCCCTCATTATTCAATTATTTCACCTCTGAATATTGCTGCATTGATTAACACATGAGGTTTGGGGGAATATTAAGTTTCAAACCATAAGGGAACCTGAATCTATATATCTAATGATGTCATATCCGCATCTCAGATGTGTCAGGCTAGTGGGATAGGTTTTGGAGAGGTCAAAAAAATATCTGGAGACAGAATGCAAGAGGGATGATTTATTGGGTAAAGCTTATAGGAGATCAGTGACTGCTCTCAGAAGAGTTCAATGATGATAGGCCAAACAGACTGCATCTTCATCCCTCAAGGTGCTTTGCCAAGCAATGCTCCTTCCTTATAGTATTTTTTCTAGTGTTGGCTAGTTGGATGAGTGACATGTATCTTTACCACAGTGCCCTCAGTTTCGTGCCTATCCCCATTCAGAACGGGATTCTATGTGTTAGACTGCAGAAGCAGTAGGGTAATCAGCATTAGCTTGCTGGTATGACCACCATCCTCAAGAGCTAATGTCCTGATGTACATGCAAGAAAGTAGTTTTCTACAGATAACTGGTCTTCCCTAGTTCCCAGTATGCACAAGAAAAAGCCAGTGTCCTTCAAGATAATATGTACCTGGACTTTCCAGCCCAGGCTTATTCTCATTGTTCCCTTAGCTTGGCTGTGTTTTGGAGAACTGAAAGGACAGTTTTAGGGACCTGTTTTACTCTCCCCATTTCCTTTAGAAATGATATAAATGAAAGATCAAGTGCTACATACCAGATTTCTGATTCCTCACAAAATCGATATACTTGTCTTATTGCATAAGTTGTGTAACCTCTCAATACTGATGGATTAACTATCTCAGGTCTTTGAGTCCCCTCCTGGGTCTTTTGGATGTGATCACCACTGTTGAGATTTTTCAGGCTAAAATGTTACTATTAGAATTTGATCAACTCACCCCAAGCACATCATATGTTCCTTAAAACTAACCTATGTCATGTTTTTGGCTTTCCATAATATTTGTTTTCTTCCAGTGATGTGCCTTTTATTGCAAAAAAACACTTGACAACAGCCTGATAACAAAAGACAACAAAGACACTTGGCCTCCCATGAGTTCTACTATCCACAAACATCTATAATTATTGAGCAATAGCATGATGGATTTCTGAAAAATTGACTCAAAAATATTTCTGATTCTATTTCCTTCACCATGTCCTCATCCACATTCCTTAGTAAAGCAGCTTGGTTATTGGTTGCAGCTCTCCTGAGAAAATTATCATCTCAACTGCTTCCTGAGTAGTGGTCAGGATAAGAAGCGTGGAGAGGTTATATAGACTTATTTGGAAATTTTAGGATTTCTTTCTGATCATTCCTAGGCATGATGTTTCTTTTCCCCTAACAGTAACCCCTAGCCAGCTTGGTTAGCACCCAGTACAGGTCTAAGCAAAAAGGGGTCTATGGGACTTAAACTTGCTGGTTAAGTTTTCTAATGATGCCCATGCTCCTCTTGTACATGGTCTGACTGATGAAAGTTCCAAGTATATGTGTACACAGTACTTGGGAAAAAGCTGAAGTTGTAGTTATTGGAAAGGGACATCCATATTTTATGGAGATGAAAGGAGAGTAGCCACCCAGCATCTGGGAACAAAACATCTTAGAACTCAGGAAATATGAGTGAGAAAGAGAGGTATTACTGATATTTTGTCTTTCCAAGCTACCCTTGGAGTTTTACTCATTAAGAAAAACACCCTGTGTAGCTCTCAAAATGTGTCAACTGCATTAAATTTAACTGACTAATGGATATGCCATTTCCTTCCAGATATGCTCTTAACAAAATTTATCACTGTTCTCTGAAACCTTATTGAGAACGTTGGAGGAGGAAGAAAGCATTGCAATTCCTAAATCTCCCATATAAAACATCTTTATAGGTTTTTCTCACTCCAATTGTAATTTATTTTATGTGGAAGAAAAACAAAATCCATATCATGGAGTAGAAAAAGTAGATTGGATTAGTTGCCCTCATGTAGATCCTCCAAAAACAGGTCCCTCCAAAATATTTGGGAGCAAATATTCAACTAAAGAGGAATTTTAAGGTGCCTACACTGTAGGCAGGCAACTTTTGTCCCCCAGACTATGCGCTTCTCAATAGTGGTCTACCAACAATTGCAAACACCTTTTTTCCAGGGGCACCATGTCTGCACTAGGGATGTTATTATATTTTACTGATATGATGCATATGTGCCTCCTTCCCTAAAACACTTTTATTTTTTTCTGAAAGATCACTTAGAAGAGACTTTCAAGCATTGAAGGAACCACTAGCAAAGCCCCAGAGAGCATTCATGTCACCCTCATCTCATTGACCTTGGTCATTCTGCATGATAGATTTTCACTGAAATTCCTACTTGGGGACCAAGGCAGAGTATGTAAAATTGAAATTATATCCTGCTATACCTGAGTCAATTCCTTGGCCCACATGTATACTTAAGGAAAAAATCATCCGGATTTCCAAGTGAGATGAGATTTTTTCAGCTAATTTTACATATTTGAAAACACCAATGCCAATCTCAATATCATGTATGGGGAAGACGAAGGAGTGGGGAGGGATTCAGGTCAAAGCTCATCAAGTACTGTGTACATGTATGTCACTGTGGACTACATTATATGAGAATATAATGCACCAATAAAAGTATATAAACACACAAAAATAAATTATCTGATTTTAAAATCATTATTTTCAACTCTTTGGTATTTCATCCACTTTATTGTATTTGAAATCAGTTATGAAAGAGTTATGAACTTTATGAGGAGTCATGTTGCCTTGTTTTCTCATGTTTCTTATATTTTTTGTTGATACTTATGCATATAATGGGATATATGGCTCTTCCCCTTTATATAAAAGGAATATCCTTCTCATCACACTGTTCATTAAGTAATCAATTTGTTCTACAGCACTGCATTTAATTCCAAATGGTCTTTGTAATGTAGTTTACCTTTGGT
The DNA here is from genome assembly GCA_004027655.1 of Graphiurus murinus. Taxonomy (NCBI): domain Eukaryota; kingdom Metazoa; phylum Chordata; class Mammalia; order Rodentia; family Gliridae; genus Graphiurus; species Graphiurus murinus. The sequence continues at coordinate 986 of PVLC010001808.1, read as the reverse complement.
TTCCCTGGCTGTGACTGAGTTTTTAAACAGTGCATATAGCATTGCAGCCTGAGGTACCCATTTTCACTGTAGGTCTCACAAAAACTGGCATGTCTGTGGTAATTCAGGTAGATATCTTACATGAGATGCATCTTCTATAGTTACTACTCCAATCTTGTCAATAATGCACTATCTGCAAGGGAATGGGTATATTCTATGATGAGTTTGCTCATAGGTATGGTGTCCACAACAGTTGTTCTACTTCTGAATTGCCACACCTCTGTTTTGCCTAGTGGGCACCAGGCCATTAGTTGGGGGCTTTTATTTCCTTTGTCCTGTACACTGAAATATCTCCTAAGTTTCAAGTAGGATTCGATCATAGCTTGAGTAAGGTGCAATTGCTAACAATTTTCTGGTAGCATTAACACAGCAGGAAAGCACATTGACAATATATTCAAGTGCCAGAAAAGATCTACAGCTCCACTTAGAAAGAAGGAAAAAAAACAGTAAAATCAGAACAATAAAAAAAAACAGATATAGAAATACAATAAGTTAATTAAAATTCACAACAATCACAATTCCAAACAAAATACAAAAGAACAAAAAAAAATTAACCAAGATGTTAAATTTAAGAAAAATAAAATTAGTAAACAAAAGAGACAAAAGAATATAGTGACAAATATTAGTAAATTATAATTAAAATGAGAGGAAATAATGAGAAATAACAAACTAAAGATAGTAATAGAGCAGACACAGTGAAGTTAAAAAAAATGGCAAAAAATTCTCAAAGCTGAGATGCATGAATTGAAGTCACATGGTTCCTAGGATGTGCACACTTAGTCTTTGTGCCTGGCGGCGTGGTCAATGTCTGAACTGCAGGAAGAATATCCCACTGACATAGGTCTGGCATAAATATGGGCCAGGCCGTGTGAGCATATATTCAGACCAGCTGACTACAGTCTGCCCGCGTGAGGCATGGCACATGGCCAACCTGCAGCACACAACTA
>PVLC010001807.1:0-130951 GCA_004027655.1 Graphiurus murinus | reverse complement strand
TTTTTTCTTTTTTTTGCGGTACTGGGGATTGAACTCAGGGACATTCTACCTCCGAGCTACACCCCCAGCCCTATTTTTTATTCTTTATTTTGAAACCGAGTCTCACTAAGTTGCGGAGTGCCTCACTAGGTAGCTGAGGCTGGCCTCGAACCCGGATCCTCCGGTCTCAGCCTCCTGAATGCTGGGATCACAAGCGTGCGCCACCATGCCCGGCTACCTCTTGCATCTTCTATGACAAGCTGGCTCCTGCCCCGCAGGCCCCGGCCATGCTGCTATCTCTCTTCACAGAGGCCCTCCCGCTCCCAGGGCTGTCGAGGGGCCCATCCCGCGGCTCCAGCCTGACTGTGACAGCTGGGGAGGATCTCTAATTCCCTGGCCAATGATGCAGGTCCTGGAGGAGCTGGTTCTGCCAAGCAGGGCAGTGGTGCTGGACCTTGGACCCAGGCCAAGTAGCCCTTAGCTCTGCAGGGGCACTGGACTTTGCCTTTCTTATCATTCTAGGAGAGAAGCCCCCTCCTGTTACTGTGACTTTCTAGGATCCCATCCTAACCTGGCTTTACCACAGCTCACTGTGTGACCTTGGGCAAATCGCTTAACATCTCTGTTAAGGTTCCTTGTGGGGTTCCTAGTAGCACCTGGTCATCAGAGCTACTGTGAAGACTGAAACAATTTATGTAAGCCCTGAGAACAGCTCTGGGATAGAGTAAGTGCCCAGGCTACATGGGCTATCATGATTCTTGTTTCACTGGGCCAGTTTTCTTGGAGAGGCCGGCCCATGTTATAACCATTTACCTAGTCTGATCAAAGAAAGCCCATTTTCAGAGCTTCTTTAATCCCATTATAATCTTTGAATGCTTCCATGTGCTTCCAGTGCTCGGTGTAAGGTCTGGCATGCAGCAGGCGCTCAATAAATCCTCACTGAAGGAATACAGGCCCACACCAGGCAGCCCTGCAGTCAGGGAACCCTCAGGCTGCTGCTGGCCTGGGCGTCCAGGCCAGTCTATCCATTGACAGAGCCGAGGAGCCTTGCAAGGCCTCTAGTCCCTTCCATTTGCAGTTGGAACACTGAGGTCCAGAGGGGGGAAGTGGCATGTCCAAGTCACACAGTTGACAGACTAGAATCAAGGCAGCCACTTCTGTTCACTTAGTGTTTGTTTATAGAGCACCTGCTACGCTGGGAACCCAGGCCCCACTGGCAGGGCGTTCAGGGGAGGGAGGCGGGTGGTGAATAAATAAGCCAGCAAATGAATAGGCATGTTTCTGGTAGTGGTACTCTGCCCAGAGGCAAAGCCAGTGAAGGGCAGAGCCTGAGAAGGTAAAGTTTTAGCTGAGATGCAGATCCAAGAAGACGCTAGCCAAGGGAGAATGTGGAGGAAGAGCAGCCAGGAAGAATGAACAAAACACCAAAGTGGAAGGGCCTTGGTCATTGGGGAGAAACAGAAAAGAGGCCAGTGTGGGTCCTCAGGGAGGACCAGACTCGTACTGGGATTGGAGAGGGTTAATAAGATAGTTCTGCCTCTGGAAAGGAGGGAGGGAGGAGCAAGGTAGATGCAGGGGAGCAGGTAGATGGTCCTAGTGTGGTGAGACAGCAGGTGACACAGAAAGGCCAGGGCCACAGATGCACCCTAGACTTTTGGCTTCAGAAACTAAGGAAGTGGCAGCGTCACTTTGGAGGTGGGGCTCTATGGGTGACATGAAGCTCTGATCTGTACATGCTGGGTCCAGACACCTGTGGATATCAGGTGGGGCCTGGAGCCTGGGAGCAGGGCTGGAGGGAGGGAAATGGCCCCAGACCTTCTGTAGACCCGGGGCTAGCTGGTCAGTCCCCAGGCAGTCTGTCCTCTGCGAGGGTCAGTGCCGGCCTCCACTCGCCCCCTGCCTCCCCCAGGAGCCCAAGTTCCGGTGGTGACGCGGAGAACAAGCGGACTTTGTTACCCGCAGTTCCTCTCGTCTGTTCTTCATAAAATTCAGCTGGAACAGTGGAAATTCTGACTTCTGTCCAATACCAAGGGGTTTTCATAGTTTCAAGTAGCTTGGGGTGAAATCGTAAAGCTGGATTTCATCACGTGCTTTAACTCGGGGGAGGGAGTGGCGGTGACATGGTATTTTTAGCCCTCGGAGGCTCGCTCCCCTCCCCTGGTGGGTCCCCCTCCCCGAACAGATGTTTCCTCTCAGTCCTGTGCCGACCTCAAAGCTGAGCGGCCTCACCCTCTGCTAGACAAAAGGCCAGCAGGCCTGGGTTGGGAAGACTTCTCCCTCTTCTTCAATTTCTCCCCTTTTCTCCTTCTCAGTTACAACTGTTCCTTAAACAAAACCTAGTGAGAGTCAGGTGCAGCCCAGGGAGGGATGTGAAGGAAGAGACCCTGGGGAAAGCAGGGAGCCATCCCAGAGAGTCCCGGGGGTCATCTCTGTTTGGGTGAGTTGGTCGTTTTTCCTGAAAAGCAGGAGCTCAAAGTGGTGCATTAGTGATGTCAGGATTCTTTGGGTTCTTGAAAACTCAGCCCAAACCTCCTCAAACTTTTGGCTCATGAAATTGGAAAAAAAAACTCCAGGGGTAAATCTTATCTAAAAAGGCCTGGCTCATCCAGGAGCTCAATCCCTGTCACACACACACACATACACGGTGTGCACGTGTGCACATATGTGTGCTCAATCTCCGTCTCTCTCTCACACACACACACACACACACACACGTGCGTGCACACTCTCGCACACACAGTCACTCTTGCTTCCTCCCTCTCTCCCCTCTGTCATCTCCCTCAGCCCCCTTGGCAGCCTGTCAATCTGTAGGGCAGGTTTTCCTGGAAATCTGAAAGAAGGGGCTCCCTAGGAAACAGCAGGACCCTCCCCTCCCCCATTGAAGGGCTGGCCCCACCTCTCCGGCTTCTCTCCCTCAGTTCAGAGCCTGTCCTATCAGGGAGCATCGCTTGTCTGACTCCAGTCCCCCCTGCAATGACACAGAAAGTGGCAAGGCAGCCACCCCCACTGCCACCCCGTCCTCCATCGTACACCTGGCATCTTGCGTGGAAAGGGAGCAAGGAACAAAAGGGCTCCTGGGTCACAGTGTTTCTGGCAGAAGTTGGAATCTCGCTTTGTTGACCAGGATAGACCCAGATTTTGTGAGACCTAAGCTTATACATTGGAGGCCCTTTTTAAGAAAAAAGAATGCACATTTTTTAGGATCATGGTGTGTGTGTGTGTGTGTGTGTGTGTGTGTGTGTGGTGTCATTCAGTTAAATGTAAATACTCATCCTCACCTTAGCTCGATCCAGAAATGTGTGTCTCCTCTCCAGCACCGCCTGCCATGGGAGCAGCATGGGAAGGCAGAATGCACAGAAAGAGCAGTCCTAACGGATCTAGGATAAAATACCTGATTTTGAAAATGTCACAGAGACGTGTCATGGCACACACACACAGCGAAGGCCTCGTCCAACCTGGAAGGGGTCTGTGTGCTGCGGGGCCGGAAGCTTGACTTCTGCTTCACAGTGGACTCTCCTCTGGGCTGACCCCTCAGGGCCAGCCACTGTGGCCATGGGGATGAGAACGGCTGGCGGGGGCGGGGTGTGTCCCTCCCCTCCCCTGTGAGATGGGCCCCCCATGAAGCACGGAGGTCGGGAGTGGGAGAGGGTGGATCCACACAGGAAATGTAGATGCTATTATCAGAAGCCAAGAAGGGCTGCAGGATGGGCAGAAGCAGGTGTCCGCTGCTGCGCTGTGACAGAGAAGGCCAGCCAGGAACAAGGATTTTAATGTGCACCTTCTGGGTTCAGATCCTGGTGCTGCTGTGGGCAGTGGTTTCATTCTGATGATGGCGGCGGTGGTGATGGTTAGTGGGACAGACACTGTATGACATATGTCAGGGCGACGGTGGGGAGATGCAGACAGTTCAGGGAGCGGTGCTAATGACGTAACACAGACTCCCTGAGCAGGCAACTGCCCTAGCGCGTGAGGGTTGAGGGCATGTTTCTCCCAGAGAAGCTGAGACCTGTGGGCCAGCAGCGTTGAGAGATGGAAGGCGTGCCCGTGGTGGGGTAATGGTGTGGGTGCAGGGCAGCATCAGAGAGCGGGAGCCATCCCACCAAGAGGCCACAACAGCCGCACAGTGGGGCCTCAGCCTCTAGGGAATGGGACCCACTGGAGGGCTTTAAGCAGGGAAGTGGCGTGATCAATTTTGCTTTCTTAAGCTTAGTTACCACTTTTGTAAAATGTGAACAGTGCTCCCCACCCCGTAGGAGTCAGAAAGAAGACTTACTGACCCAGTCTCCCTAGCACTACCCGCTGATGCCTGGGGCAGTGTTACAAACAGATTTGTATATATCTAGGGACCCAGGCCCCCAGGGGAGCCCAGTGCAGATATGCCAGAAACCATTTGGCCTGGAATGCACATATGATAGCTTTCTCTTTTTACTGGCAGCAGATTTGCCCGCCTAATTATATTTGGCAGAGGCTAATATTAAAATTCATTGGCATTCCCTCCAACAGCTGCTGTTGGGGACTCAGAAACATCCTGGCAAGCTACCCTGAGACTAAAATATTTGCAGCAGATAATCTGTACGTGGACAATTGGGAAAGGACTGTGGACACGTTGGGGCGTGTGTCCAGACTCTAGCGAGGAAGCTCTGGCTTGTGTTAAATACTACATTTAACTGCCAGGTAACTGCTCTGAGAGATGTCCACTGTGCACTTGATGTGTTAGTAATTTCTGTTCTTTCTTTAGTGGGACTGATTGGGTCCTAACTGTGGTTCAAATTTGTCTCCTTTTGCAAAATTTAATATCAACCAGGCTTTCCTAGTTTGTGTTAAGATAAGCCAGCATTTGCTGATAGCATCCAGAGTTTGGGTTTCAGCCTAAATTTCAGCCACTCTCCTTCCCTGTGCAGGTCCCGATCCCGTCCCACCAGAAGCAATGGCCTGTTTGTTATGTAGCCAGCCTTTCTGATTCAGGATTTGGTGTAGCTCCGCAAACTGTGGTCAAGTCTCTGCTCTGCATGTACGGGGCGCCCTAAACACTGTGCCTGGCCCAGGAGCGGTGGCCAGTAGGGCCCCAGCTCCCAGGGAGCCTGCATCCTGGCTGTGTAGCCACTCGAGGCTGCCTGATTGGCTGCACAGAATGAAGTAGAGCATGCCCCGCCAGCTCCAGATGCATCAGGTGCATTTGTCCCAATTAGAAAAAGGCAGTCCTCCTTAGACACCTGCCTGCCATCTGTTGGGGAAATGTCATAAGCAGTACATGTGCCTGTGATATCTGACAGGTGAGTGGTGCCCCTGGGTTGTACAGTGCACAGTCTGCTCCTCAGACCTGTCTCCCCGTGACCCCAGATGACCCCATGCCACAGGAGAAAAGCCCCAAAGTGTGCCTGCCACTGGGTGGGTGTGGGGTGGGGTGAGAGGATGGTCTCACTCCTTTTACAACCCTCTCCTCTGCCTGCTGTTTGGGTAGCTGCACCATGCTGCTCCCTGGGTCCCTGCTATTTGCAAGGGTAAACAGTCCCCAGAAAGCCATGAAGATAGTCTTAGCCTGCAGTCCCAGATGAAGCTGGGCTCACCTTGGTCCCAGAGGGAAGGGGTGGGAGTGGACCCACCAGTCAAAGGTGCCACCATCTAGGTGTTTCCTTGGTTTCCTGTCTTTTCTCTCTGCCTCTATCTCTCTGTCTTCCTCCTCCTCTTTCTCTTTTTTAAACTGGGGGAGGGGAGAGGGAAGAGACTGTCTTTGATCTCAGTGGAGGAAAAAAGTCTGTTCTGTTCAGGCTTTTGGCTAACACAACAAACAGTGTTTAAAATTTAACTTTGCTTAATTAATTAGTAATTCTGTTTAATGCTGTCTGATCTCCCTCCAAAAGGTATTTTGAAGCTTGAGAAGGGAACATCAAAGGGAGGCGGGTGAAGATGGTCAAGTAATGCATTTAATCTGGCAGTTGTTGGGGGTGGAGAGCAGCCAGGTTGGGAGCTAATGTGGGAGAGAACCTTCATTTGGTAAACACAGAGCTGACTCCTTGTGGTTGTGGCTGCAGTTTGAGGAGAGACCGGGGGCAATTTCCAAAGAGAAAGAGCTCCACAAACCACCCAGACTCATTGTAAGAAAGCAGAGTCAGTGGTTCCTTTCTTCCATGGGCACATGAATGGTTGAGCAGGTTGTGTATTGCATAAGTGTTTCTACATGAGTAAGGAAATAGGTGAAATTTGGTGTGTGTCTTGCTTACAGAGGACACACCCTGGCCAGACACAGGCTACATTAACCCAAAGCTGAAATCCACAGACTCTTTTTTTCCTTCTTCAGTGGTACTGGGGATTGAACCCCGGGAAATTCTACTTCTGAGCCACACCCCCAGCCCTATTTTAGTTTTTGAAACAAAGTCTCACTAAGTTACTGCATGTTGGCCTCAAACCTGTGTCTCAGCCTCCCAAGGTCAGGGATTATGGGTGCGAACCACCGTGCCAGTGTCACAGACTTTTCTGTAGAGACTAGATAGTGCCTATTGTAGCCTTCGTGGGCCTCTGCTGTACCACAAAAGCCACCAGAGACAACGTGCATGAATGTGGCTGTGTCTCAATAAAACTTTATTGCCACAAACTCACCTGGGCTGGGTTTGGCTCACAGGGTCTAGTTTTCCTGCCTGCTGTGTCACCCAAGGTGCTTCCTAGGTGAGTATAAGCCTTTACTTCTCTTTCCTCTTGTCTTTCCCTTCCCTTCCTTTTCTTTCTTCTTTCTGCCTTCGTTTTTGGTTGTTGTTTGTTTTGTGGTACTGGAGATTGAACTCAGGGATGTTCTACTTTTGAGCTATACCCCAGCCCTATTTTATCTCATTTCATTTTATTTTGTTGGTACTGGGGATTCTACCTCCGTGCTATACTCCCAGCCCTTTTTATATTTTCTTTTGAAATAGGGTCTTACTTAAATTGCTGAGGGTCTCATTACATTGCTGAAACTGACCTCAAACCTACCTGTGAACCTCCTCTCTCAGTCTCCCAAGTACTGGGATTACAGGCATGCACTACCTGGCCTGGCTGCCTTTTTCCATTTCTTCTTTAAAGTTAGCAGTATCTCCTGCAGTTACTCTGACTTTTGGCACATGCTTCAATCTAAGCCTCCTGAATGATGATCCCAGAAGATCCCCTGGGTGGGGGGGCATGGCTGGGCTGAATAGCAACAGGAGGCAGAGAGTAGACTCAGACCCCCCACAGTCTGTCTCAACAAAATGCACCCTCCTTTTCTTGGCTGGTGTGATCAGGTGGCCTGCAGGGAGCACCCAGCCCCTCCCCCACTGCCCTCAAACCTGCAGGTGGGGGGCGGGGTCAGCTCTGCATAGGGATGTGGCGGGGTGGGGGGTGGGGGAGCAAGGCACTTTGCCTGGGTTCCATTTCCTGGGACCTGACTCCTGCCATGTTTGGGGTCTGCATGGGTTCTCTATCACCTCTTCTGGCACCTGGGCAGGGGAGAGGCCTTTGGTGGGGCCAGAGGTGCTGACTGACTGTGTCCCTTCCCCCTAAGGCCCCAGGGCAGGATGGATCACAGTCCTACCCATCTCTGCCAGCCCAGTGCTGAGAGAGACCCCCGGTGGCCTCACTGCCCCCTGGAGGCCCCGTGGATGTACAGGTAGTTTTCTGAGCTGAGATGAGATAGGGGACCTGCTGGTGAAGAGGAAGACCCAGGTCATGCTGGTCTTTGGAGGGGGATGTTCCCCAGCCCCACAGGGGAGGAGGAGAAAACAAGAAGGCAGGAGAGGACTTGAGGGAAGACAGGCTGTCTGCATGGCAGGGGCAGGGTGCTCCAGAAGAGAGGCAGGGACAGAGGTTCCTTGTCTTTGGGTTTTATCAAGTGGAACATGAAAGGCAGCATTGAACCTGAAGGTGCTCTTCTGATAAGTTCCCTTTGAACTTGAAGTTTGGTTTCGATAAGCCTGGCCAGCTTGCATCTCCAGCCAGGACCTCTGCTTTGAAGATGGGACCAGGCTTTGTTTTCCTTTCTTCTTTCTCCCACTCTGGGAGGGGTGAACAGGGATGTGGCCTGTTCACAGGGATGGGGTGTCATAGTTCTGTGGTTCCTTTAGTGGGGCAGTTTGGGGTAAGAGGGGTCATTTGGACCTGGGCTGTCAGCTGGGACTGCAGCTCATCTGCATCCTTTGCAAAGCAAGCACTTATTGAGCACTTGCTGTGTGCTAGCCACTGGCTGAGCCAGCAGATTCCTCATTGCCCTCTCTCAAGGGCTCTGCAAGTGAGACCCAAGTGTCCTGTTTTACCTGTGAGGGGAATTCACAGGAACCCTAAGCATACCCTCCCAACTGTGACAGCGCCGCTGAGCCCACCTGTACCTTCTGGGGGCGGGGGGGTTCTAGAGCTGGGGCCTGCATGGGAGAGCCTTGGCTCCAGACCCCTGGGGGCGATAATGCCACCTGCCTTGCAGCCTGGGAGAAGTCGCTGAGCCTTGGATCTATCTGGACCTGTCCGTGGTGTAGGCAGCTCTGGCCCAGCAGGGAGACTTGAGATGGAGAAACCCAGCTTGACTTGGCTAATCACAGGTCTGTTCAGGTTCCCCTCAAGTGGGGCGCCTGGCCACGGAGGACTTGCATTTTGGATAGTATCAGAAGGAGCAGATGTGCTTGACCTGCCCAGCCACCGTCTCAGTGGTGAGGACGCCAGGGCTGCCCTCGGGGTCTTCCAAGGAGGTTTGTTCTTCCTTTGGCTTCTTCATCCTGTGCATCCACCAGCAGAGGGGCTGGGTCAGTGACGGAGACTGGGGAACTCCTGGCGCTCTTGACAGGCTTGCTGTGGGAGGCCAAGAGCCCTTGTGTGCTGCCGGCTGTGCTGCAGGAAAAAGGAAGGGAAGAGGCGTTCTGACCAGCTGGGCAAGGACTGTGGACGATGCTGCTGTATCTGGTCAGCGGCTACTGTGGCCTTCCTATCCCCACCATATCTGCGCCTGGAACCTGGACCATCCTTGTCTTCAGCCCCAGCCTCATGCTCCCAATGCCACTGGGTGTATGGCAGTGTGCTCCTGTGTCTATTTGGTTCCCAAACCCTCTGTTTTGAGAAAACTTAGATGCTAACTGTCCCCAGGTGGGGCTGGCATTCCCATGACTATTAGCACTCATGGCCATGACCCTGGATGTGGGACCTTGGCTTGTGCCTTGTATGGTCATGGCTCTTTGAATCTACACAAGGGTTCTCTGGGGAAGGGACCTTTAGCCTCCTCTCTTTACAGTTTTGGAAACTGAGACATCTAGAGGTGTGGGGCCTGTTCTGGGTCACAGGACTGCAGTGAGGAACCAAACTCAAGCAGACTGTGCTCCCCAACCAATGGAAAGGCCAGCAGCCAGAGGCCTGGGTCTCCCGATCCCGAGGCGTGAAAGGCAGCTGTGCAGCCGGGTGGGTGGTTGCAAGCGTGATTCAGGCTGCTGGGTTCAAATATCAGCTCTGTTATTTATTAGCAAATCCTCTTCATGCCTCTGTTTTCCCATCTGGAAAATGGAGCTCAGGGTTGTAACTGCCTCATAAGGTCTCAGTGAAGACTGAGATGGGACAGCAGGTGCTTGCTCAGCACTATGGGCGGCCTAGTGCTGTGAGGCTTACGGCACCACCGAGGGTTCTGGGTACGTTGGCAAGGGCTACTGCAGACACCTGCTGGGAAGAGAGCTCCAACCTGCGGGACAGAGCCGAGTGGCGAGCTGTGCCTGGCCTCACGGGAAGCCCAGCCAGGCCCTCCTCGTGGTGCTCTGGGTACAGGTCTGCAAAGCTAGGGGAGATACAGAGCTCCTGCCCAGTTTCCCTGCTTGGTTCTTCAATTCTCCAGGCTCCCGACTTCCCAAGAAAGGCCAGCCGTGTCTTTTGGTATGGTGCAGGCATCTCAGCACTTGCCATGGCTTTCCCGGCCACCTACCCACTCCAGCTCAGGATGGCCAGGGGGGACCCTCAAGTTGGAACCACCCTCAGTCTGTGTTCCTGTAAAACAGGACAACAAAGTCACTGCCCCAGGTCAGCAGAGGGAATCTAATGAGGGAGGAGCCATGAGCATGTTCTGGAAAAGAATGTCTGCAAATCCGAGCTCCTCTGTCAGGCAGAAGAAGCCCCAAGAGTCTTGTGGGACATTTCCAGCTCTGATGGGAACTTGGGCCCTGAGTCCTAGGTCTAGGAAGACGGTGCTCCTCTGAGCTGGCCTGGCACTTCTTAGAGGTGTTCAGGGGAAAATGTTGCCAGTAGGTCATGGGAATTCACATCTTCCCTCTGCTCCTGGACAGACACACAAAGAACTGTGCCCTTTGGTGGAGAGGGCAGGCCTGGTGAGCAGGGAACACATGTCATGGGGCCAGTGTGCTCCCTGACGAAGCCACCAGGGAGTGTGTGTGTGTGTACATGTGAAGATGTGGGTGTGCATGTATGTGTGCATGTGCACATGCAGATGCACACCTGTGCCCTTCACCAACCTGACTGAGCTCTGCCTCGGTCCCTTTCCTGCCCACTCCCTAAAGTGCTGTATGCTGGGCCCAGGCAAGGGGCATCTTTGAGGAAGCCAAAGTGTCATCAGTAAATGGCCATGGCATCCATGTTCTGTCTTCTGCTCCAAAAGCTCCCCTCTGGGCCTTGGGGACCCCAAAGTCACAGGCTGCTTACCTGGGCTGCCAAGTTAGGGCAAAGGGTGGGGATCTGAGAGGCCCACAAGAGTAACCTGTTTCTGGGGGGGGCCCAGGCATGACCTGGGCCAGAGAGTAGAGGGATCTGACCCCCGCCAGGGGCAGGGCAGGAGCAGGCCAGCACTCAGCCTCGGACTCCTCCTCAGCTCCCCCCCTTGCCTCCCGCAGTGGCCCTGCCACCAGAGAAAACCGACGGGACGGGCAGCGGAGATGAGAAGAGGATGGAGAAAGTGAGTGAGTCCTGCCCAGGCTCCAAGAAGCAGCTGAAATTTGAGGTAAGTTTCCGTCCCTTTGCTGGGCCCCAGGGGAGGCGAGGCTTTCCTTTCCTGACAATGCTTTTCTGGGAGGGAAACAGGCCTGGCCACACGGGAGGGAGGGCTCCTCGCCTCTTGCATGAACAGCCCCCTCTGTGGGAGATTCCCCAGCTCAGTGCAGGCCCCAGGGATTTAGTGCTGCCCCCCCCCACCCCCCCCCCGTCGGCTCTGCTGGCGAGAGTGTCTGGCTGGGCTGTGGCCCAGGACCCTGGGGAGGGCGTGAGTGGGTGAGGGGGGCCAGGGCTCTGGTGGCCAGGGCACTGCTGTCACCTCTCTGGCCCTGTTTCTCAGACCTTCCCTTCTAGCTCTCAAGGCTGATGTGGTCCACAGGAAGGTGACGAGGCAGGAGGCCCTGACCCTAACCAGTCCTCAGTTCTCCTGTGTGGTCCACAGGAGGGATGTGCCCTCTAGAGGCCACAGTCTGACCTGTCCCGCCCAGACCACAGCAGGGCGGTGCTGAGAGCAGACCCGGCCATCCTTTGGGGCATGCCCAGTCTCTCCCACTTTCCATGTCCTTACCCCCTTCCTTCCTTCCTGAGGCCACACAGAGTAGCTGTGACTTCAGGAGCCAGTCCCTAATATTTCACCCTCCCTCACCTTGCCTGGGAAATGGGGATAGCAGGGACGTCTGTGCAGACAGACTGGAAGCATGTGGAGTTCCTGCACCAGGAGTGCTCCAGAGGCTTCCTGGCACTTTTGGCCCTGGCCTTCTCTCCCGGCTGTGCTGATTGGGCACCTCCTGGTTGGCAGGGGACCCAGCAATGAACCCAGCTTGGTTTCAGAGTGAGCAGTGTGGTCAGGGAGACAGATGAGGGGTAGGCAGTGTGTGTGGGGTGGTCAGCAGATGTGAGAGGGGTTGCGGAGTGAGGGGCACTCTGACAATCCAGGCTCTTTGTGCCCGAGAGGACACAGTGCTGCGAGGAGAGGTTGGGGAGACTGCATCAGAGCTGAGTCTCTGAGTGCCAGAGTAGGAATTGGGGGTGGGGTGCTGGAGAGTCCCTGGGATAAAGAGGGCACCTCAGGCGGGGGAACAACAGGAGCAAAGACCTGGAGGCTGGACGATGCCGGCAGGTGTGTGGACGCCTCGGCTGCACAGTGTGTGTGGCCTGTGTAGGGAGGGTGGGGCGCAGGGGAGCCTGGTCACCAGGGGACCTGCCTGCAGGATCTAAGGGGCACAGGCAGTGTCCTTCTGGAGTCCCACCCAGCCCCCAAACCTACCTGGGTCGCTGCAGGGTCTCCAGGTGCCTGGCAACGCTGGGGGCTGGGTGCAGCTCCAGAGGGAAGGTCACCTGAGAAGTCCATGTGGGGGGGCACCCATGCAGGTCAGAGGCAGGCTGGCCACCCACTGTTTCTCAGCTTCAAACCCAAGCTGTCTTGAGAACAGGTAAAGGCTCAGTGTGTGTATGTAGGTAGGTGTATGTAAAGGTAGGTGTGTGTATGGGAAATATGTGTAAGCATGTGGGTAGGTGCGGTGAATGTTTAGACATGGTGTGAGTAGGTATGTGTACAGGTGTGTGTGGTGATTGTATAGGCATGTGTGGGCATGTGTATGTGTAGGCATGTGTGTGCGTGTGAGGCATGTGTTAAGGTGTGTGTGGGGGTAGCATGTGGTGAATGTGTGTAGATGTGTGTGTATGTGGGCACGTATGTTGTGACACCAGAGACACTTCCTAGGAGTGCAGAGCAGGCACCTGGCTGGTGAGGATGGTGAGGATGGTGTCTCACAGCTGAGGGGACGGCTGACTTTGAACTCCCCGTGGAGGGGAAAGCTTGGAGCTGCCAGGGCGGGGATGCCATGCTCAGGCACACTCCCAGTAGCCTTTGCAGGCCAGCCCTCCCCCCCTGAGACTCAGCCATCCTCATGCCAGGCGCCTGGGCACAGCTGATTTGATGGAGGGAAGACAGGAGGAGTGAGATAGGCCGTGGAACAGAATGGTCTGGGAACACCTGCTCTCATGTTCATTGAGTCTCCTAGGTCTTAAGGCCTTTTGTAGAGCCTCTTTCCCAAAGCAGCCATCCTTCTAGAACTCTCCATGTGATCCTCAGCCAGCCTCTGCATACAGGCCTCCAGTGATGGGGCTCACCGCTTCCTAGCTCAGCTTCCCTGGTGTTAGACATCACGGATTGCTGGAGGGGTCACAATGAAATGATGATTGGATTGATTGTTGTGGCTGGACCAGTAACAGCAACTACTGTTACTGGGTTTCTCTCTGTGCCCTACAGTGTGCCAGGCACATAGTAGACATGCTATGCTTCTTGCTTTCAGTTCCCCCAAAGTGGCCCTTAGACAAGGATGTGGCAGTGGGCAGTGTATTAGGGGGGTCCTAGGAGCAGGTGCTGAGCAGGGAAGAGGGAGGCAGCAAGGGTGGGGTAGCACTGGGTCCCCGTCCCGTGGGGCCCTCCTGGGAGCCATGTAGAATGTGCTTGGATTAGTCCCACGGAGTGGAGGGAGGCCAGGCGCTTGTCTTCCAGTTCCTGTCCCTCCCTGTCTGGTTGCCCCTGGCTTGGATCCCTGGCTCCTCCGGCCAGCCAGAGCAGCAGGTGTTTGAGTGGGGGGTTGGACACGGCCCACTAAGGTTGCAGGGAAGCTCAGAGGGCTCCGGAGCCATGGGGCAGGGCATTTCATCTTCCCAGCGACCTTACAGAATACAGACTGTCATTTCCCATCATTTATATGAGGGCAATCTGAGTACCAAGAGATGCAATGGCCTGCCCAGGGTCCCACAGCCATGGAGGGCCACACGGGGCTGAACCTTCAGGCGATTCTGGTATTTTCACCCTTAATGCCCACCATCTACTGCCTTCCAGTTCAGGTGGCCGGAATCCTGCCTGGCTTCCTGAGCCACTGTTACCTGTTCCTTTCTAGTAGCCCTAGCCCTTGGTTCAACTTTAGCCTTCTCTCAGATCCTGCAGCCCTGGGGCCACTCTCCCTGGCTGCTCACATCCTGGTCATTGTGCTCCGCCGCCATCCCTGTGGGTCTGGGGAGGCCGGGGGGCTGCCTCAGGCACCCACCACCACCCCTTGATCAGTGTTCCAGCTGGGTAGTGACCAGCCTCATCTGCTTGTCTGTGTCCAGGAGCTGCAGTGTGACGTGTCTGTGGAGGAGGACAGCCGGCAGGAGTGGACTTTCACCCTGTATGACTTTGACAACAATGGCAAGGTCACCCGCGAGGTGAGAGCACATATTCAGCTGCCTGCCACTTGCCAGACCCTTGGGCACAGGGGTGGCCCAGCAAGCAGCCTCTGCTGTGTCAGTCCAGCGCCTATGGGAAGGCAGTGGCTGGGGAGAGGGTGGGATGCGAGGCTGCTGGGAGCTTCTGCGACATAGAGGATCATCCTGGAGCCACAGGCGAGTGGGGAGATGTGTTGGAGGGGAAAGGGCAGGGGGCAGGTGCAGAGCCCCAGGGCCTCCCCAGAGAAGAACCCCCAGCCCCAGTGGAGTCTCACCCTGCTTCCTTCTCCACCGTCCCAGAACTCTAGGGGCCAGGCCACTTACCTCCCTTAGCATTTGGCCCGTGAGCTTGGGGTGGGGTGTGGTCACCCAAGACCATGCTGTACCTCCTGCCACTGGTGCAGCAATGAGCAGCCCCATGCTGAGGGCCCTGCCAGCCTCTCTACAGTTACAGCCTCACCCAGCCTGGCCTTCCTCCTCTTGCCCCTCTGCATGCCCCATGCCCCAGAGCCCTCCTCCCGCAGCTTGCTCACCTGAGTCCTCACCCTTTCTCCATGTCTGTCTTTACAAATTGAGTGCCTACTATGCACCGGACTTTAGGATGCAGTGGGGACAAAACAGACACAGCCCACGGCCTTGTGCCTCTGAGAGTCCATGGAATGAGGCAGAAAACAATTTTAGGGTAACTGTAAGTTGTGATGTGTTCATTGAAGGAATTACACAGGATGGCATGGCAGAAGCTGACCAGGGGGTGCAGTGAGGACTTCTTAAAGGTGGTGGCCTAGCACGGAAACTGAGCCCTGCAGCTTACAGAGCTGGGCAGCAGGAGAGGGAGTATGCAGGCTGATGTGGTTGCTTTGCAGGATACACAGTCATGGTCAGGGATAGCAGGGCCAGTCCTCTGGGCCCTAGAGGCCCTGGCCAGTAATTGGATTTGACTCTGAGTGCTCAGGGAAGCCCCTAGAGACTCGGTGTCCTTGTTTCTGCCTCCCCTGCGCTCTGTGTGTCTGTGTGGAGGTCCGAGATCAGCACGGCTGGCTCCTCGGTGCCTCATCCAGCATGCGAGGTTTTCTTATCTCATCCCAGGCCAAGGTGAGTCTTTGCTCTTCTGTGGATACTGCTGGAAGTCAACTTTAAGCTGCCAGAGCGGAGACCTGGGTTATAAAGGCCACCTAGTCCTCAGGCTATAGTTTAGGGGATGTTTGGTCAGGGAAGAGCTGCAACTGATGTTTAGTCATTCAGGACTCTTTGGCATGTGAGTTATAGAATCCCAGCTCAAATTGCTGGAAGTAACAACAACAAAAGGAATGCATTGGCTCATGTACCTGAAACTCCTTCTGGAGGTACTGGCTTCAGACGCAGGTGGATGGAGGCTCAGTGTCTTCAGGAGTAGGCATTCTTGATGAACCTCTTTCCTCTACATTCTCTTACTGTCAGATAGCCTCTCCCCTTGGCAGTAGCAGGCTGATTACTGACAGCTTTAAGCTGCGACCCATCCTCTCAGCAACGCCTCACATTGAGAATGTCAGCAGAAGCCCAGAAGCAAATCTCACCACTACATGGACAGCCAGGCTGGGCTTCTCAGGGTGCAGTGCACCCCACTTCTTACCAGTGACGATGGCCGGCTCCACAGAGCTGCCTTCTTCCTTTGTGCTTCAGAAGATGCCAAGGAGCCTCACATGCATGAATGCCTCCTTGGAGAACTTGCAGAAACCTGTGGACAGGCACTGCTCTCCTCAACTGCTATGAGGCAAGATGAGGAGGGACAAAGGCAAGGAAACGAGGCTTCCCAAGGGAGGCAGCCAGCCCGACCCCGGCGCAAGTGCTGCCAAGAGCAAGTGAGGAGCCAGGAGGTTGACTTTGAGTTGTGGAGGACCCAGCCTCTACCACTCCAGGTGCTTCCTCTGATCTATTTTTAGCCCCAAAGCCACTCCCCAAATCTGGCTGTATAATACTGTTCCCTCCATTCTTTCTGGCTTTGGGCACACACATCAGTCCAAAACTGGTGTCTAGGTCAACTCTCTAGCTTGGAATAAAGTACGTATTCATCCTTCAGGCATTTTTTTCGTGTAGGACATATTTATGGGCACCTGTATTCACTTTCTGTTACTATAACAAATACCTGAGATGATCATCTTACAAAGAGAAAAGGTTTATTTTGGCTCACAGTTTTGGAGGATCCAGTCCACGTTGGTCAGCCCTGTTTCTTTGGGGCCTGTGGGGAGGCAGCACGTCATGGCAGGTGTATGTGGCTGAGCAAAACTGCTCACCCCATGCTGGGAAGTAAAAAGAGAAAGGAAGAGCCCGGGATCCCAGAGGACACACACCCCATGACCTAAAGACCTCCAGTGAGACCCTACCGCCTCCCAGTTGCACTGCCTTGGGGACCAGGTTCACCATGTGGACTTCAGAGGACATTCAAGACCCAACTATACCAGCACCTACCTATTCCTGTTTGCCTGGCCTTGTGCGTTGATGGGATTGAATTTCTAAGTGGAATTGCCAAAGCACCCCTGTTCCTGACCCCGCCTCAGCCAGGTGCTGCTGAGATCACAAAGAGAGACCCAGGCCATGTGCAGTGTCTGGCACTTAGGGAAGCCGTTGGTGGACTGCTGTCACCTCATCTGTCTAAAGACACTTTCCTCATGGGCTTCCCAAGATGGCAGGAGAGTGGGTAACATGACCATGCAGAGAAGCTCCAGAGAAGGAAAAGAAGAAGAGTCCCCAAGAGACCCGGGATAGCCAAGGAAGCCAGGAGTGAGCAGCCAGAGCCCGGGTCTCACCAGCAAACCCCACTATTCCCATCTGGCCCTGACATTTTCTGGTCACTGCCAGGGGTCTTGTTAAAAATTAAATTAGGCCAGGCATGGTGGCACACTCTTGGGAGCCTGAGACAGGAAGATCACTGGTTCAAGAGTAGCCTCAGCAACTTAGCAAAATAACATAAAAAGAGCTAGTGATGTAGCTTGGAGGCAGAATGCCCCTGGGTTCAATCCCAAGTATCACAAAAAAAAAAAAAAAAAAAAATTCAATACCAATGATTCTGAAGATTTCACGGAAGATTCTGGATTGCTGGCTTCTCTGAGATGACCCTCCACCTGCAGAGTTGAAGGACAGGTCAGCTAGCAGAGTGACTGGCACCTCCCGTGGGCTGAGCCAGCACCCAGATGGCCCCCAGCACTCAGGTCATCACACTGTATACCTGCCTGGCCATGGCCCTGAGGTTGCTGCTGCCTCCTGCGGCGAAGGGAGAGGAGGGGGGAAGAGCTGAGTCTGAGCTACAAAGAGTCTCTGGGCAGATGACGATAGGCCTGGCGGATAGAGCGAAAATATATTTTCCAGAAGTTTCCAGTATCACTGTCTGCCTTGCAGACAACCAACCCCAGGATCCCCAGAACCAGCGGGAGCCTAGTGTGAGGACCCATCACCCCTTCACCCCATCAGAAATCTTTGAGATACCTCATGGTGAAGTTAGAGATCCCGGTTCTGCTTCAGGCTATGACAAGGCCCAGAGAGAAGATGAGACCTGATCAGGTTCTCAGACTAGTCTTTCTTTTAGGGATTGTCTTAGCGCAGCTGCATAACAAAGTGCCACAGATTGGGTGGCTCAAACAACAGAAGTTTATCTTCTCTCTGTCCCGGAGGCTGGAGGTCTAGGTCCCTGGTGAGGGCTCTCTCCCTGGCTGACGCAGCTGCCTTCTCCAGGTGTCGCTCTGCTCTTATGTCTCTTCCTTCTTCTAAGAGCACCAGCCCTGTTGGATTGAGGCCCGTGACCTCAGTTAACCTTTACCTCCTCGGCCAGCTACACCCAGCTTCAGACTTCAGCATACGAATGGGGGTTGAAGGCAGGATTCCCCCAGGTCCTGTCTGCTTTTCCACTTTCCCTGATAAGGTGCTCTTCAGACCTGAGGCAGATGCTGTTGGTGCCCGCCCTTTGTTCTCCAGCCTACCTCTAAGTCCCTGGGGCCTAGTATCCTTGTAGCACCTCTTCCCAGGGGAGGAGGAAGGAGCCAGTTTATCAGTCCTTCCTGTACCTGGATGAGTGTCCTTGGAGAGGTTCCCCTGAGCCCCAGTTGCCTGCGGTGCCACTCGGGCTCTGCACATCCGCGTGGGGCAGGCCCCAGTGGCTGTAGAGGGAACGCTCTGTGGTTGACGCCCATTTCCTTGCACAGGACATCACCAGCCTGCTGCACACCATCTACGAGGTGGTGGACTCCTCCGTCAACCATTCCCCGACCTCCAGCAAGACGCTGCGAGTGAAGCTCACAGTGGCCCCCGACGGGAGCCAGAGCAAGAGGAGTGTCCTCCTCAACCATGCCGGTGAGGGTCACCCACAGCTGGCCTGGGAGAGGTGGGAGTGGCCCCTGGGGCTTCCGCACAAGTGGCTTCAGCAGGTCCCTGAAGGACTCGGGCTCAGGAGGGGGGGGCAGGGGTTCTCGATGGCAGTCCCCGCATGGGCAAAGGTGTGGAGGGGTGTGGTGGCAGCGCTGAAGTGAGCTGGTGGAGAGACCGAGGCAGGGCCCTGGAGGGTGGTGAGTGGCTCAGCTTGGGGGCACTTCTATGCGGTGACGTGCAGGCTGCCGTGGGCATCTGAAGGCTAAGGGCCAGGCAGCCCCTCACCAGCTGCTCTTGTCTTTCCGGGTGGCACTCAGACCTGCAGAGCACAAGACCCAGAGCTGAGACCAAGCCTGCTGAGGAGCTGCGAAGCTGGGAGAAGAAGCAGCGAGCCCCCCTCAGGTACGGAGCACAGGCATGCGTGGCAGCCAGGTGCCCCGGGCACCTCTTGAGCACCAGCTGTGTGCCTGCACCTGCAGGATTCTGAGCAGAAAGCTCCAATTTGGGCTGGCTTCAGGAGGCCAACAATTCCAGACACACTAATTCACAAATCAGTCTATAGATTTTGAAAACGAATGAGCTATATGCAAAACACTTTGGGCCAGATGTAGTTTGGATTTGCCATCTCTGTTTATTTCCCCTCGTGGTAGGTGGGCTTTGGGCAGCGTCTCAGGACCTCACATGCTGGCGTTTCTGCTGGGCATGTGTGCATGCTCACAGTCAGTGAGACAGACGCTGCACGTGCATACACGCGTGTGGTCTGAGAAACCTTTGTTTTCAGGTTTTGGGTTTCTGAATTGTGGGTAAGGGCTTGTGAGGCTACGGTTACCTGTCACCTGTTGTCACTCTACCCATAGGAGGGGGTGTGAGAGGCTGTTTAAAGGGAAGCGCTGAGTGACTGAGGGACAGTAGTGAAGCCTGTGTGCGGTCACAGTCACACCTGGTGGGCAGATGGTAAGGCAACCACTGGAGGGGAATGAGCCCTCACACAGAGAGAAGCCAGTCCGTCAGGGCCACAGTGAATCCGAGGTATCTGCTGGCTGGAGGAGGTACTAGGGGAAGACAAGGTAGGAGCAGATCACTGAGGTCTTTGTAGGAGAGACAGGGGAGCTTGAGGTCCTACAGGGGACTTCTCCCCTCCACACACTGGGCAGGCCCCTGCTGGACATGTCACAGACCCTGCCAGCCTCAATCCCAACAATTTGGGCGATCCTACTGTCCATACCCTCACAGGAAGCAGGCCAGGATTTAGGCCACCTGCCTGGAGTAGGCATACCTGGTTTTAAGCCAAGTTTTGGAGCATTCTTAAGTTTTGACCAGTAATCCGTCACCTTTGCTTTGGACCTCTTCAGAACAAGCCCCTACCCACTCCTCCGAGGAACTCCAGGGCTGGGCAGTGGGTTGTGTATCCATGGCAGGGAGAAGCAGAGGTACAGATGGCAAAAGTGTCTGATCCTCCCCCACTCTCCTCCCAAGGAGACCCAGAAGGGAACAGATGAAAGGTCAAGCGTTTGTTCTGGCTGTGTCCTGGTGACCAGCGCCCACTTCCTTTCTCCACTGTAGGTTCCAGGGGGAAAGCCACCTGGAGCAGGCCGGCTGCTCCCACCATTGCGTGGACGAGAACATCGAGAGGAGAAACCACTACTTAGACCTCGCAGGGATAGAAAACTACACATCCCAGTTTGGGCCTGGTAAGGGACTCCCTCCCACGAGGGTGGAGGTGGAGGGGTGTGGCCAGGTGGGCTGCCCACAGTGGTCATGCTTCTCCCAGGTTTAGGGGGAGATGGAGCTTTTATTGGGACAGATAAAAAACTGCTTGGAGGAGATGTCATTAAAAATATTTGTCAGCCGGGCATGGTGGCGCACGCTTGTAATCCCAGCATTCGGGAGGCTGAGACCGGAGGATCCAGGTTCATGGCCAGCCTCAGCTACCTAGTGAGGCACTCTGCAACTTAGTGAGACTCGGTTTCAAAATAAAGAATAAAAAATAGGGCTGGGGGTGTAGCTCAGAGGTAGAACGCCCCTGAGTTCAATCCCCAGTACTGAAAAAAAAAAAAAAAAAATATTTGTCAAGCTGGGCACAGTGGCGCATGCCTATAATCCCAGTACTTGGGAGGTTGAGAGAAGAGGATCACAGGTTTGAGGCCAGCCTCAGCAACTTACAGGCCCTTAGCAACTTAGTGAGATTCTGTTTCAAAATAGGAAATAAAAAGGGCTGGGGGGTATAGCTCAGATATAGAATACCTCTGGGTTCAATCCCCAGGACCAATGAGAAGGAAAAAAACCTTTCAAAGTTAAAAGTAATACATGCACAAAATTGAACAAAATCAAATAATATCTGAGGCCTTAGAATATAATGAAGAATGTCCTGTCCCAACCCTCCCAGCCCTGGTCCCACGGTGGCCACTTTGACCTTTCGTGGCCCTTTTCCCAGGGAAGTGCGGCTCTGTCAGCTTCCACATCTGATGACCCCTCCACACACACACTGGGCAGGCCCAGGCTGGACACGTCACAGACCCTGCCAGCCTCAATTCCAGCAATTTGGATGATCCTGCTGCCCATACCCTCACGGGAAGCAGGCCAGGGTTTAGGCGACCTGCCTGCAGTAGGCATACCTGGTTTTAAGCTAATTTCTTGCTAAATTCCTTTCCCCTTCCTCCTATGTGTTGAGTCCCTCTGTGGCTCCTCTCCATGTAATACACTTAGAATTTATTCTTGCCCATCGACTCAGCGTCTCCATCACCGTCTCTTCCCCAGCTCTCTCTCAGAGGAGAATTCTTATTCTTGAAGACCCGCCACAGAACTAGTTCTTCCCACTGAACAGACCAGAAAGTTCATTTAGGGGAGCTGCCTTCCACAGCAGTGAGGGGTGGTGTGTGTGTGTGGGGGGTAGCTCTGATGAAGATCTGCTGGCATTTACATCTTGGTGAACTGGAGGCAGTGGTTTTGGGGGTACAGTCCCAGCGCACCGTAGGTGCTCACTAAATGTCTGTTGCATTCCTAGGCTCCCCTTCGGTGGCCCAGAAGTCAGACCTGCCCCCCCGCGCCTCCAACCCCACACGATCTCGCTCGCATGAGCCAGAAGCCATCCACATCCCACAGCGGAAGCCCCAAGGAGCGGACCCCGGCTCCTTCCCCTTGCTTGACACCCCACTCGCCAAGGTCTCCGAGCTCCAGCAGCGGCTCCGGGGTGCCCAGGATGGGAGCAAGCACTTTGTGAGGTCCCCCAAGGCCCATGGCAAGAGCATGGGTGTGGGCCACGTGGCCAGAGGGGCAAGAAGCAAGGCCCCTCTGGCTCCTGCTCTCCCCACGGTGTCGCCCTCTGCCCACCTGGCTGCCAGCCCGGCCCTCCTCCCCAGCCTGGCGCCCCTCGGGCACAAGAAGCACAAGCACCGGGCCAAGGAGAGCCAGCCGGGCTGCCGGGGCCTGCAGGCACCGCTGGCCACGGGTGGCACCGTCCTGGGGCGGGAACATGTGCGGGAGCTGCCCGCCGTGGTGGTGTACGAGAGCCAGGCCGGGCAGGCGGTCCAGAGACACGAACACCACCACCACCACGAACACCACCACCATTACCACCACTTCTACCAGACCTAGAGCCCCAGGGCCCTGCCACATGAAGGACCCCTCCCCCACGCCCGGCATCATTATTCTATTAATTATTATTATGACTATTGTTATTAATAATTATTGTTACTCCACTAATATTTAGCTAGCCTTCATGTAGAAGATATATGGAAACACAGAACGAAATTTTTTATTTATATGTTGTGGGGACTGCGTAACTCACCCAAGAAATGACTCTGGGTTTGGAAGGGGCTTGTAGACGGCAGAGGCTCCCTCGGGTCTCCTGGGGGTTCAGTCTCCCTGTGGATGGGCCCATACCCTTCCCAGGACCCCGGCGCCCCCGGCCAAAACTCTGCCCCACCCCATTCTCCTCCCAAAGAGCACCCCTACCCAGTCTGGCTTCAGAGACCCTCAGAATCTCCGAGAAGACAAACAGCTGCTACCTCTTAGTGTTACTCTGATTTGATTTTGCTCTTAATTGATTGTCCTGTGCTACAAGGGATCTCAGCGGACTGCAGACGCGCGACTTCCTTGCCATTGTGTTTTTATGCCCAACCTAGAACCTGAGCTCTCTTTTCTGGAGTTTTCTTTCCCACCTTTCTAGTGGGATCACACCCCCACCCCACCCCAAACCAGCCCCATCTCTTCTTTCACAATGTGAAAATACACGTCTCCTTCCTTTCCCTCTCCTCTCTTCTTTTGAAAGATGCACACATACTCAAGGGCTGCCTCCACAGCAGCCTTCTGGTCTTGGGAACGGCTCGAGAGTCCTGGGCAGCAAGCACTTGAACAAGCACTGCTTTCCAGGCCCCGCCAGTTGTGTGGTGCTGTGGCAGTGACACAGGTGTGGAATCCTGGTCTTGACAGCAGTGCACCTGTGTGGCCCTCGCACAGCCACCTGGATCTATAGGTAGATGCACCTGTCCGTGGCTCCGCACCTTCCTGTGGGTACACTCAGCTGCCTCCACCGGTAAGCAGGGCTCAGTGGTCTGCCTGTCCCGATGCTTCCAGAGCCCAGATGTGGCCCTGCGTGCCTCCCGCTGGGGCTGAGTGTTCTCAGATGCACAGAGCCACTTTTCGTCACAGGCCCTTTCTGGGGGCTTGGGATCTGCAGATTCTGGAGAGACCTGCTGGTTCAGAAGCTCAGAAGGGGAAGAGGACAGTTGACTAGAGTTGGTACCCTGGGGCAGTATCCTCTGCAGAGCAGGGCTTTGTCTGGCCAGCTCCTGGGATACCAGGAAAAGGACTGCTTTCAACTAGTTGGGGTCACTATACAACACAGCTCACACACTCAAATTGGGTCACCTGAGGACAGTTTGGTAAAAGGGTTATTGATGGTGGGGCAGAGGCCGCCAAAGGATGGCAGAACCCGGGGCCAGCCCTGGGCCAAGTGGGGGAGCCATCTTCAGCAGAGGTTAGAGGGATAGAGGACACCAGCAGGAACCATGGTCTTCACTTGAGGGCTGCAGGGACTCTGGGGAGATGAACATCCTGACCCTATTCCTGCCTGTCCAGGCACTGCTGGCTGAAGTTCTGAGAGCCGGAGCGCGGGGCTTGCTGATGGGGGTCACACAGCGTTCTGGAGAGAGTGAATCTGGTCTCTCACCTTCCCCATGTCTGCCACTTCGGCTCCCACCGGGATCCTCTTTCCAGAGCCTCTGGTTGGGGTCATGTGGTTAATCAGCAGTTGTCACTATCCTAGTTTTTCTAGTTACTGGTGTGCCTGGGACTGGATTAAGAGTCCTCAGGACAACCTTCAAGACAGGTAGTGGAAGCTCAGGGAGTGCATCTGAGGCTCAGAGAGGTTGAGTAGCTCTCTTGAGACCACACAGCACTGAGCGCTGGGATTTTCTTCCCCAGGATCCCTTAGCCATGGGGAGGGCATAGCCTCTGGGTCTAGGCTCCCCTTGCTTGGGTTGTAGTTTAGTTTTGGTCAGGATCAACTTGAACTGAGGTGAATGTAACCAGACCTGGGGAAAGGAGGGAGGAAGTTTACCTTGATCCAGGTGTGACTGAAGCTGAGACTGGGCCTGTCCCTCCCTGGGGGGAAAGCCCAGCAAAGGATTCTGAGTGGCTAGGCTTAGATCAGGTACCCATCCCTGAGTCAATCACCATGGCCCCTGTGGGGTCACGTGGCCACACATGGCAGGGGTGGGTCAGTACCAGAAGACGGGAGGGATGCTAGCAGACGGAAGCTAATGGCCCCGCTGAGAGGTGCCAGGCACTGGCTGGGGCGTTGGGGCCTCTGGCCTTAGAGCAGTTCCTCAGCCTCTTAGAGGAGGTCTTCTCCTGCCTGACACCTGTCAGGATTCTCTGATTTCTTGGTAACTGTAACTTACCCAACTTTTAAAAATCATTTTTGGAGATAGTAGGATGATTAAAAGATTCAAATAGTACAAGAAAACCTGGTAAAAAGCCAACGTCTACTCCAGACCACCAGCACGCTGATCGCTTCCTGGGCACAGACTTGAGCCAGGCTGCCTGGGTTCCGGTTGTGACCGCCCTCAGAACAGCTCTGTGCTTCAAGTGCAATGCTGTGCCTCAGTTTCCCCTTTGTGGGCGCTGTAGAAGTGTTAGCTCTCCTTTGTTACCAGAATAAATACATTTGTATAAAGTATCTCATATGTTAATTTTCATATAGTTCACATGCAAAGTCTGAAACAAAAGTAACAGTAACTGAACATACCACCCAGATTTTACTAATGCTGACATTCCACAATATTTACTTCAGATCTTTTTTTGAGAAAGAAACCCCTGCAGTTAATGCTTAATCCCCTCACAACCACACCCTTTTATTTTTACGTGAGGAATAGCATAGTATTCATTCTTCTGTCCGTTTCCCCTGCAACCTAATATATTTGAAGACCTTTGCCCCTGGGGTGTTGAGCTCTGTCCCTCTCTCTCTAACAGCTGCTCAGCCTTCTGTTGCTTGGAGGTGCTGTCATCTCCACGCAAGCCTGTGGGTCATCTCTCATCCTAGGCTATGACAGACACACTGCACTGTGGGCCCCTGTCATGGCTTCTCTTGCTGTCCACCACCAATAGCACTGGTGACAGGAAGTGCCACAAGGTGTTGACAGGGACCTGCTGATGAGCCCAAGAGCAAATGTTCTTTCATTGTTACTGTAAGTGACCTCTAAAAGTGGTTGTACCAATTGGTTAGAAATTGCAGAGGGAAGGAAAGAGTTGCAAATCTGAAGGCCCCCCTGCTCCATTCCAGAGAAATTTTGCTGCTTGCCTGACCTCAAGCTCTGAGCACAGACTCCCCTGGGGCCTGGGGACAACTGGGTGACAAGAGGATGTCCTACCTGCCGATGTGTCTCTGGGGGCTGAGGACGCCTTGTGTGTCGCTCAGGGAGGGTCTCCGTTTTGTCTGAAGCCACACTCATGACTTGGCTCCTGTGAGGCCGGTCAGCGCTCTGGGGAATGCAAAAGGACCCCTGAAATGTGTTCAGGGCCAGCGGGCTGTGAGCGCTCACTCTCATTGAAGATGGGCCGGCCGTGTGTCACACAGCAGATGGGCAGAGCTGCGTGCACCCGGGAGACCCCAAAGCAGCCTTGCCTCCTGTCCCGCTCCAGCAGCTGCCCTTCTGGCCCTTGCCTCCCCCGCCACCTGCCCCCAGGGTCTGCACCCAGCCCTTCTCCACACCACACTGGGCTGTGTTCAGCCTCATGCTTTATTGACTCCTCAAAGCTATACCGGGGGCCCCTTTCCCCCGTCGTTAGACTTTATTACTCCCCACTGTCACCCCGTGTCTGGGCTCTGGGCTGGGTTTGGTCTCACATCTCCCATGCAGTTGACCTTTGAACCCAAGCCCTCTTCCCAGGGCTGACACTTCGGAGTGATTTTCCTGGCTAGTGTTACTTCCCTGCAAAGTGCTTCCTATTCCCAGCATCTTCCTCTAGGCTAAGAAGGGGGGGTGAGTGAGGAAGCATTTTCCAGTAGGAGAAGCTGGGCCCAGGGAGGAAATGGCAGAGGACTTAGATGCCACATCTGCAGTTGAACGTGTCACGGGATTTCTCTTCCCTCCGCTGCCTTCCACACAGCAGAAGGATCCTGGTACCATCAGTCCATGAGCCTGGCAGCGATACGAGGGTCCTTACTAGACACGCCACGCCATGCGTCAGCCTGTTGGCAGGAGGTGGGAAGGGCAGGGCAGGATGTTCACACCAGTAATTGTCACCCCATGGGTCTTTACAGTCGCCTGGAGGAGCAGAGCATGGTGGCACAGGCCTATAATCCCAGTAACTGAGGCAGGAGGATCAGTTTGAGGCTAGCATGTGGTGATTTATTAAGACACTATCAAAAAAAAAAAAAAAAAAAAGGCTGAGGGCTGTAGCTTGGAGGCAGAGCACCTCTTGGTTCAATCCCCAGTACCACACGACAAAAAGACTAGCCTGGGGAGAGTTTTCAAAGACTAGTACCTGGGCCCCAGCTCCTGGGGTTGGGGTGTGAGCCAGGCCTTAAGAGGGTTCAGTCTTTCAGTCTCCCAGGTGGCATCCTGTGCAGCCAGGCCACACCCCTGAGCCGTGAATGTCTCCAGACCACGGCAGAGCACTCTTTTAGGGAAACACCTAACTTCTGGGCTGTAAGCATCTCACAGAAAGTAAGTTAAGTGAAGATACCCAGTCCCACCCTAGAGATTAGGTAGGATTAGGTGGGTCTGGGTGGGGTGCAAGGAAATGGGTTGCAGTTGGGCCCACAGACCCCAGTCTGGGAACCCCAGGTGCCTGTGGTCCTGCGCAGGCATGTGGAATTGCAGGCGCCCTGGCTCCAGGAGTGCAAGTATTAGATGGTAGGGGAGGGAGAGACCCCCGACCCCTGCCCCACCAGGGACCTTCTGAAACATCATGGATGTTGGAACAGGTGGCCATGATTCACCACAGGACAAGTCTAGAAGATTGAGCGGCACCTCTGTGTACGGGTTCTCTCCTAGCTGCTCCCAGCTCCTGGCTGGCCCTGAGCAGCCCTCCTCTTCTCCCTTGTCATACACCACAGACATCTCAAGAGAGCCAGATTTAGGGTGACTGTCTCCCAACTAGGGTGGTCCACATGACCTGGGACCACAGTCTCTGCCCTCCCTTGGCTCCGGACAGAGACCTGGGATCGGGGAGGTGGAGTGCACTCCTGAAAAGCTCCCTCCTGCCTTCTACGTGGCCTTGGGGAGGGGGCCTGTCACGGCCACCAGTGGTCCCGCTTAGCGGCACAGCAGACCCAGGCTCAATTCCAAGCTCATAAGGTCCGGCCCTGCTGCTACAAGGGTCTGCTTTGGGGTCACGTCTGGGCTGACCCTTCATAGAGCCCATTTCCAGCCCCCATGGGGGGAGGGGGCATTAGAGACAGAAGAACCAAAGCACAAGGAGCCTCCAGGGACTGCCAAGGTGTGAGAACAAGCCCTAGGGCCATCACTGAGATCACAGGGTGACAGGCAAAGGAGGACCAAGGACTTAGGGCCCCCAGATCTGGGGTGATTACCCCCATTTGGCTCAGTTCCCCTGTGCTACTGATGTGACTCTTTCCTGGGTATTCCTGATGGGACAGGACTAGATGAGTTCATCTAAATAGATCCTCGCTGCTTTTCCTTTTCCAATGAGGCCGCCTTCCTGCAGCCACCTTTGCTGGTGCCAGAAGGGGGCGGCAGCGGGCAGTGGGGTCAGAACCCTGGTTTGAGGGGCGCCTCTTCTGCGGGGCTGCTGTTTCCTTAGGGCATGGCACACAGTAGGTGGTTCCTAAATGGAAGAGAGGGAATGGGGGGTGGGGGAGGGAGGGGGAGGAGCTCACATGCTTGATCATCCATTCTCTCTACGTGAGAGTCTTCAACTTTGGGGTTCGGGGTTTTACAAACTTCAAATAAAAGTCTGGGAAAGCGGCACAACACTGCCAATGTTTTTTTTCTTCTTGTTGTTTATACTGGAGACTGAACTCAGGGGTGTTTTGCCTCCGAGCTACACTCTAGCCCTTTTTTATTTTTTATTTTGAAACAGGGTCTCATTAAGTTGCTAAAGTTAGCCTCGAACCCATGATCTTCCTATCTCAGCCTCCCAAGTACTGGGGTTACAGGCCTGCTCCACCACACCTGGCAACACTGCCAACTTTTTAATTTTGTTAAATAAGAATAGAAAAAAAAGAGGAGCTTGCAGTCTTTTCTCTTGGTTTAGAGAAAAACGAATAAAAATAAGAAAGGACATAATTCAGCTTTATTTTAAAAGAAAAATACTCATTGTGTTGTTTTCATTTATTTTTTCCTGGAAATCAGTGAAAATATAATCAAATGTTCATCATGTTTTTAAACAACTAACCATGGTAGGGCAAGAAATGCTCCTCCCAATTGGGAGAACCAAGGCTGCAGATGGACCGGCTCCCAGGCCTACTTTTAAAACAGCCTGTGGCCTCAGCATCCTATGGAGGGACATGGGCGTGGTCTGTGATATCTGGGGAGGGGGCACTGCAGGGGCAGTGACAGTCCTGCTGTGTTGGCTTGCCCAGCTACAGCCAAACCCCAGGGGACCTATTGTGCTGGTCCACATCTGGGACTGTCCTTGTCTGCAAGGAATCTGGCCCAAACCCTGAGCCCCAGGATTGCTGAGAAGTCTAACCTGTAGTATCAGCCAGCTGCAGATGGCACACACCTGTTATCCCAGTACCTGGGAGGCTGAGACGGGAGGATCTCAGGTTCCAGGTCATCTTCTCTGGGTTCCAGAAACCTAGAGAGACCCTCTTTCAAAATAAAAAAAATAAAAAGAACTGAGGGTATAGCTCAGAGTTAGAACACCCCTGGGTTCAATCCCAGTACCACACACACGCATGCACACACATAATTGCCATCTCTGCCACTTATAAAGCTACTATGTGCTCAACCTATATTCCCTGATAGCCTTAGAACAGCCCTGTGGGGAAACCAGCCAGGACATAGTTTAGCTAAACGACCCACCAAACTCAGGGTTAGTGCACAGTAGGTCAACACCAGCGTGGCCGCCGTCCATGGGAAAACGCTGTTGGCCGTTCGACCATCCTTTCCCAGGGGCCAGTGGGAATCAAAGAAGACTGTCTACTCGCTGGGCTGCCATCGCCAGCAAGTCCAGGGAGGCATGAGAAAGGGGAGCCGGGAGCTGGGGCCCCTGGTCCCTGGTGCCCGGGGTTCCCTTCGTCACAGTCCTGATTGTGTTTGTGACTACAGTTAAGTGCTCGGTCATTGTTCCTAGAATCACCTTGAACGCTGAGTTAGCAAGTGCCGAGCCATCGCTCCTGGGGGCAGTGCAGGGTGGGGTCCTACTGGGCTCTGGCCACAGCCTTGCCATCAGGGGCTGGCGCACAGCCTGTGCTCTGTTTGAAGACACGTTCTCTAATGGGTGGCATTTCATTCACACTGAACTCAGCCCACAGCACTGAGGTGCCCGAACGAAGCGTATCTAACGTGTGCTTTCTCCACGACGCATGTCACAGCCTTCTTGCGCTTAGGGGCCCCAGATGCACCTGCAGCACCGGGCCTCAGCTGTTCTAAGCAGCGAATAACCAGCACAAAGCACAGTGGCACTAAATAGACCGTGAAAAGGACATTTGTTCCTAAGACCAGAGCGGAACCATGAAGGCAGAGTGTCACCGTGTTCCACCTCAGCTGGGAACGTGCAGCCAGGCAGTTCGGTCTTTCGGTCTTTTTTTTGCTCTGCACGCATCCATAAAAGACTGAAAACACCACCAATGGTGGTTTTGGAGCTACAAATAAATTTCAGCCGGGAGGTGAATTTGAAAACACAGAAATCTGAAGATCCACCGTGCAAAGCGCCATCTTGTTCACTAAAGATTATTTGGTAATCCCAAGCCCAGCAAGATCAGTGCTTGCTAACTATTAGTTGAGTGACTGAAGGACAGCTTGTTCCTGACCTCCTGCAAGCGGCCTCCAGTCTGACCTAGCATGCGGTGTGCTGGGTAGTGAGTACATCTATGGTGATTGGGTTTATAGACACAAACAGGCGTGGAGTATCCCTTTCATAGGATCAGCAGGGTTTGCACAGGCTAAAAACCTGAAATTGCCTGGGGCATTCTGGAGGGTGTGGAGGAAAGGCATTGCTGGCCCCGGCCTGGGGGCTCTCAGCACAGTCCCGGTGCAGAGGTCCTGGATGACCTTGGGTGACTCAGGTCCCCTGGCCAGATCCTCTCCAGATGGATAGGGGCCCCTGGCCATCTTAGCTGAGGTCACCTGTTTCCACTTCCTCTGACTCTGTCCTCACAAAGCAGCATCTGATTGTGATTTGGTTCAGAAATTCCTGGCCAAAATATTTCAGTATGACCTTTCCTCCTTCCCTCCCTCTCTTCCTTCATTTCTTCCTTCCAGAAAAAGAATCTGGCATTCCAGTATCCCACTCTGTTGTGCTGTGCATTTTAGTAACAGCAGGTCAGTCTCTGGGGTGTGACTGCTCCGTGATTGCAAGAACTATTAAAATTGAGCTAGATTTGAGCAGAGCAAAGAATGGCTCAACTCTGGTTCCCACTGCTTAGAGAGGGTGTGCTGGGCCTAGCTTGCCTCTCCCTGGCCCACACCCATCCCAGGTCATCTCCAGAGTCCTCTGTCTACACATATTTTTGGAGATTTGATGATCAACTACAGGAACCATGCTCAGCACTAAGTAAAACAGACATCATCTCTACCGACCTTCCTGTGGAACTTGCAGCCTAACCGGGGGACAGCTGTGGCACGAAATCACATTGTTATCTATTGTGGTAACTTCAGGGAGACATGCGAGGAAATAACAGAGGGGACATGACTGAGATTAAAGGCAGGAGGACTCTCTTGAAAGCACACATAGGGAGACCTTAGGTGGAGGAGGAGTTAGTCAGATGGAAAGCTAACTGAAGCAGTTTGTGCAAAGGCCCTGGGGTGGGGAAAAGTGAGCCACTGGCTGAACTGATGGAGGTCATCATGTCACACGAGTGCAAGGGTGCATGAGGGCGAGTGGAGCCTGGGAACCACAGTGGTGGACCTTTTGCTCATTACCCTGAGAGACACATTTACACATTTAAAGATTGGAGGTCTGCGGCGGGGGGGGGGGGGGGGGGGGGGGGGGGGGGGGGGGGGGGGGGGGGGGGGGGGGGGGATGGGACATTCTGGCCACTGTGTGGGGAAGGGATTGGAACCGGAGCTCTGACTGTGGGACCCTGGTGACTCAGTGGCTAGAAGTCACTGCTGAGCAGCATTTTCTTAAGTGGAAGAAGGAACAAAAAGAAAACGGAGAAAAAGAGCCCTGGCAGAGACAGAGACAGAGGAAGAGGCCTGGATTTTGCCTCTCTGGTAATTGCTGAATTGGCGCTCGCTCGTGAAGGCAGAAAAGGAAGAGCTGACTTATGTCCCTCCTCCAGGAGAGGGGAAGAAGGGAGGCATGATATTGACTTAAACGTGGGGGATTTAAAAGGCCCCTATGTTCCCACTTTGTGCTTTGCTTCTCACAGACAGCCCGGGACCTTTGAAGTCGGCCTGGCCCAGTGGGGAGCTGGCTTCTGCAGAGACAAGATGCTAACGGGGGCGGGGGAGGGGCCGGGGGCGGCCGAAACTCTATTAGGCATGCTCTAGCAAAAAGAAAGGCAAATCCAATGATAATGTACATCTGTTTCAGGGAATTTATAAGCTTTGAACATTTTTTATGGGCAGATAAGTGGGTCCTTTTCTTACCATAACTTAGAACTTCAAAGCTGAGTGTGTGGATAATGCAAATTGCTGAAATATGAGATTTTCCCTACAAAGAGGTTTCCAGAAAAGACGAGGAGGAAAAGGAGGGGGACAGAGAACGGAGGCTAATTGATGCCACAGTCTTTTATGTACACGGCAAAAACAGGACAGAAATTGATTTTTATGAAATAAGAAATTGATGGGTGAGTCATGGGGGGAGGGGTTGCACGGTAGGTGTGGAAGCTGGGGCAGGGACTGGGCCAGCCATCCTGGCTGCAGGTCAGCCCTGGGGATGCAGTGTCCTCTCCCTAGGACACGCCTGAGCCAGCCAAGGCAGCCTGCTCAGAGCCTGGACTGCCCGGGGGGCACAGAGGCAGGATGATGGGTCCTGGAGCTTCAGAACCAGGAAAGACCTCCTGGAGGAGAAGGGCAGGCATGATCTCGAGAGGAGGAGGGTGGAACATTCCAGATAGCAAGACAGCTGGGTCAGCCCCCACCACTCTCAGCCCCCGTGTGCTCTTGTCTCCCACTCCCACCCCTAGCAACTGGCCTGTGAGCTCCTTGAGGGTAGGGACATAGTAAACACTCAGTGTGTGCTTATTGCATGAATGCATGCATGGATGAGTGAGAGCTGGTGAGAAAACAGACCTAGCTGGCACGGAGGGTCAACCAGCTGTCTTGTCACGATGTCACATACCCACAGTGGAAGATTCACGCTGGAAGGGATGACAGAAGCGTGTTCTGGATCTTGTAGTTGACCTCAAAATCCTTTCTGCCTTGAGATGATTAGTCTAAGCCAGGCTTGACAAAGCCGTTGCCTTCACCAGTGATTGGTTCAGGAAAGGTCATGTGATCCTGTTCTGGCCAATGAAAGTGGACAGGAAACTTATAGAGGAACTCCTAAGATGTTGTCATGGTGGCAGCCATCTTGCTACCAGGCTGAGGACCACAAAGCATAGGCTTAGAGAGACTGGGCCCTCGGGGTTGCCATGGAGCTTCCATTAGAATAGGATCTGGCAGCCACCCAGTTGTTTGGTGTTTCTTAGGAGGAGATCCTGAGGTGGGGATTTGGGTGCAAGGACTTATTTTGAGAAGATGGCGAAATGAGATAGAGAAGAAAGGAAAGAAGCCATGGGCAGCTTCTTATTATATATATATATATAATTATTATATATAATATATAATATATATTTACATTATTTATATATTTATTTATATAGAATATATGTTTATATATATATATATAAAATCTGTTGTCATCTCTTTTCTTGTCTCCCTTCTTCCATTCTGCTGCATTGCTGCATGGAAAGCAGATATAATGGCTGGAATTCTAGGGACCATTTTGGACCAAGAGTACAAAGACATACTGTCTACTACTCAATTGTACTAGGACAGTTGGATAGGTTGCTGAGAGACATAGGAAGACAGTTGAAGATGGGATATGAGACATAGGGCTTATTGAGAAATTCTTACAGGAGAGGTCCAATGGCGACACTTAAGATGCTTCTCCAGAATGCCCCATTGGTGATGGGCTGGACAGGTGTACCTGTGGTATCTTACCAGAAAGTGATACCTGCCGCTAAGCCGCATCTGCAGTGACACTGCTTTCCTGACACGGAGCCCCAGTCCACTCCCTCAGCCTCTCTGAGCCACTTCTGTCACTCAGCTTCGCCCAGTCCTCTCTTCTGATGTTGCCACATGTGGGTACATGGGACCTCTCTGTGGGATCTTTGCAACTCCCTGTGACTCTATCACTATTTCAAAATAAAAACTTTTAAAAACAGTGATGCTGCTCATATCTGTGTCTGGCCCCTTGTCTTTTCCATGGACTAGCTTCTTGGTGTAGTATTTGCTCCTGTGGCCTTGATGGTTGTCTCTAAGCTGCCTCCCTACAAAAACCATCATCCTACCCCCATGACAGGACAATCTGCCAAGTAGCCCACACCAGAAGATCAGGGGTCACCACGATACTTTCTTCTGCCTTTGCAGCACAATTACCAAGACTTGAAGAGATGCAGAACCCAAACTCTACCAGCCCCTCATCCCAGCTGCGTGGCCCCTAACAGGAAGCCTGCTAGCTCCCCAGGGTCTGAGGACAGCTCCCCTCACCTCCCTCCCTCAGTCTCTGCTCTGTAGACCCAGAGCACGTTACAGCAGCAATCTACCTCTGCAGCTTCCTGCTGCAGACGCATCCAGAGGCTTAGGAACACAGGCTCACCCAGCCCAGCAGACCATGACCTCACAGCTGCTCCTGCCCTTTTCCTGCCTCCTCCCTCATCACCTTCCCATGGCACGGGTGTCCTGGCAGTCCTGGAACAGTGGAGGGACCGCCTGTCCCTGCCATCCCAGCACTGCCCGCTCTTGCTCTTTGTGCAGCTATTTCTGGCCTCGGCCTGGGCTCCCCAGGGTGAAGTCAGAGACACGGACCTGGGGGCAGGTGGAGGTGCCAGGGAGAAGGCTGAGGAACCTGGACGAGGTGGAAGGTGACCAGCCGCACAGGGTGTTTTGTTTAGAGTGCTGCTAGGAACAAGGACAGAGTGCTCTGAGACAGCAACCTGCAGGAAGAAAGGCCGAAGCAGGTGTCTACTGGTCTTGGGAACCTTGGGGGGTTTCGAGGAAGAGTCAAGGACCCTCGCTTCTTGCCAGGTTAAAGAAGATCATGGGAATTGACTGAAACCACAGGTGTCGCTGGGGGTCTGATGTATCTCCTCTAGGACCTCTCCTACAGGAAGCCCTGCCTGACCCTAGCCAGGGCAGATGACCCTCCGGGGCCCCCTGCACATGCCCTAGATCACGCCTGCTCCCTGGTCTTCTGTGCTTAGTTGTAAACTCTTTTGAGATGACGTGATAGGGCTTAAAATAAGGGTGTAGAGACAAAGTTGGGGGAGAGGGCAGAGAGCTATAGTAGCTGTGAATATAATTCACAGCTCTGAGAGTGTCCAGACAGGCTGACAAGCCCATGGAGTGGAGCTGGGGAGCAGCCATGTCCTTGCTCCCAGATGCCATGGCCCCAAATCCCACGGTGGGCAGCAGCCTTCAGCAAAGCACTACCCACTGAAGCCTCATGCCACTGGTCCCTCCAGCACCACTAGGAGGCAGATTTCCATGGGCCTGTCTCACAGACAGGAAGGTAAGGCTAGGAAGCTATGCCATTTGCCTGTGGCACTTAACCCAATCAAGCCAAAGGCTCATGCTTCCTCTCCGTCTCTGTCTCTCTCATTGCGCTTCCTCCATCCTTCCCTTGTCTGAGCATCTCTTGACCACCCAAGAAGCATGGGTGGGTACCCATCATTGGCCAAACAAGTCATATGGCCAAGCCCATTACCTTGGTTTCCACCCCAATGGCCAAAGTCACGTGGCCAAGCCCACCAGCAGTGGGGGAGCACAGCACCGCAGCACTGCCAGGTTAAGGAGGGAGGGGTGAAAACCCCTAAAAACTTGCACGCTCAGGGAAGCCCTGCCCTGGGAAGTGAGCAGAGGCCCAGCGTGACTGCCCATTTGCCCTGAAGTTCTGAGGCAATCATTTCCCCTTTCGCAGATCTCAGTTTGTGCATCTTTGCAATGGGTTAGTAATGCCACAAGCCACTGGCTAGGTGAGCAGGGAGGGTGAAACCCAGGCTGCCAACAGTGAGGACAAGGGGGTACACTGTCCAAAGTAGTGCAGAAAGCCACAACCACAGCTTCCTCTCCATGTCACCCAACACACAGACCCAG
Organism: Graphiurus murinus; assembly: GCA_004027655.1. Taxonomy (NCBI): domain Eukaryota; kingdom Metazoa; phylum Chordata; class Mammalia; order Rodentia; family Gliridae; genus Graphiurus; species Graphiurus murinus. The sequence goes on along the minus strand of PVLC010001807.1, from coordinate 95,564 downwards.
ATCTGGGTCCGTATGGTCTGGGGTCCAACTTGACCAGGTGCTGCAGATGGCAGCTACCCAGCCCTGCCTCTATCACCCTCTTCCACCCCTGCCCCCTGCAAAGCTCCAGAGGCCCTCTGTGGCGTCTGGGCCCGTGGAGGAGGGTGTAGGGGTGTTGAGGCGGCAGGGGCACAGGCAAACCTTCCCGTAGACAGTCTGCCATGCATCGCTTGCCACCCGCCAACGGGTGGCTTCAGATACAGGGATTAGGAACAGAGAGAGTACAATTTCCTGATAAAATAGAAGAGGCAATTAAGTTAATGAAGGATCATTTTGCTGATTTGAAAACTGTAATTAATAAGCATTCATTGTATATTTAGAAGTTTAGCGTGGCAGGGCCCGGGAGCCGGCGTCACACACAATGACACTGTAAGCGCTGCATAATAGACGGGGCCCAGATGTTCCTCAAAGCCCCTAACGAGAGCGTGGCAAGGGGCTGCTGCACGGATGAAAGATGCCACTTGCTGTTCTGCTCTTCCTTTAACGACATCCTTTCGGAGGCGACGCTTATCGTGTGTGCTTTCATCTTCGGTTAAATAGCATATGGCCTGGCTGATTAAAACCCCCTCCTGGTTTTAATCAGCGACTCGGGATCAGGTTTCTAATGGTGGCGGTGGTGGCCTTTCTGGTCCCTTGGTAAGCTTTTCAGCTACATCTGTGCATGCAAGGCATGGAGCTGGCTCTGTCCGGGTCCTGGGTGGCAGGACAGCTGCTGTGGCCCTCCTGGGACAACCTGAGCCAGGAGCCGGGTCCAGGGATGCCTCAGGAGCCTGGCTAGGCTGGCTTGTCCTTGTGGGTGCAAGTGTGGCTTAAGGCCCAGCCCAGCTGGGAGGCCTCGCTGGTCCCTCCTTCATCTAGAAAGTTTAGAGGTCCCAGAGAAGCCGGGCGTGGTGGTGTACACTTGTAATCCCAGCATTTGGGAGGCTGAGACCAGAGGATCTGGGTTCGTGGCCAGCCTCAGCTACCTAGTGAGGCTCTCTGCAACTTAGTGAGACCCTGTTTCAAAATAAAGAATAAAAAATAAGGCTGGGGGTGTAGCTCGGAGGTAGAATGTCCCTGAGTTCAATCTCCAGTACTGCAAAAAAAAAAAAAAAAAAAAGGTCCCAGACAAATGCCTCAGGGCCCTCCTGCCTGGGAAGGAAGCAGAGGCATGAGGGCTGAAGAGACAGGCATGAGGGCTGGATTCTGGCTGCTCTGCCTGCTGACCGTGAGGCTTCACCAGTCGGAGACTCACTTTTCTCCACACCTGGTGGCCTCTGTTCATCTCTTATTATCCCCATTGCACAGATGAGAAAACTGAGGCTCACTCAAGGATTGGGAGCTGAGCAAATGTAGCAGCTGGCAGCGAGTGCCAGGTAGACAGCAAAAGTTTCTCCTGATCCTCCACGCTGTGCGCCATGCATGTGTCCATGGCCTCCCAGGTGCACTGGGCCACCAGGCTGGTTCTAACCCGCGCACTGTGAGTGTTTAGCGGGAAGTATGGAAGAGCCAGTCCCTGTCCTTCCACTTCTCTCTGCCCCAAGAGCTCAAGAGACAGAGAGGTGGCATCAGGGCTGAGCTGCGGGAGAGAGAAGCACCTGCTATGCTGAGTGGATGCTTGGAGGAAAGCTTCCCAGAGAGGGAGGGGGAGGGGGAGCCCCCTGCCGCTGCCCAAGTGGGAAAGTCGCCAGAGCAGCTCAGCTTTCAGACCACTGCCTTCATCTGGAACCCGGCCTCTCCTGACTAATAGGAAGCCTCGTGTGGATCTGGACTTCAGCTATATAACCAGGACTCTTTGGGACACAAAGAGTCCTGGTTATATAGCTACAGTCCTTTCTCTCCCAACTCAATCACAAAATAATATTTTGACTTCTGAAAGATCCAAGAGATAGCTCTAGAGCCTTCAAGAATGGCTGGATCCAGGATCAGTGTCAGTTCTTGGTTTCCCTCTCTCTCAGTTGAAAACTGGAGCGGTAAGGGCACGAGGGCAGGAGTATCAGCTATCCTTTGTCTCTGCTGCCTCTGTTTCTGAACCTGCAGAATGGAACTGTCAAGTTCAAGGAGCGTGACCTACGCTGCAGGAGTCACAGGGCCACAAGGACTTGTGTATGTGGTGTGCATGTGTGGTGTGTGTGTATGTGTGTGTGTGTGTGTGTGTGTACCTACTATGGGTGGAACCCAGGGGCCTTCTACCTCAGGGGTATACCCCCAGCCCTATTTTTTTTTTAAATTTGGAAACAGGGTCTTGCTAAGTTGTGTGTGGGGGGGGCCTTGCTAAGTTGCTGAGGCTGGCTTCGAACCTGCGATTCTCCTGTCTCAGCCTCCCAAGTAGTGGGATTATAGACATGTGCCACCACACTCGGCTTTCCCGGGACTTTTGACCCATTCCTTCTGGCTGTCTGGATTGTGGGAACACCTAGAGACAACTGCAAAGGTGTTTCACCCCAGGAAACTTCCCTGTGGCTTCTCGGTGCCCTGGGCCTCAGTTTCCTGTCTGGACTCCTGCCCTCCAACAGGGATTCTTCTGTTGGTGTGAGATCAGTCTGGAAGGGGCTGAACTTATGCCTAGAAATGTGGCTAGACGGAGGAAACTATTTCCAAGTTCTTAGGGGACAGGAAGAGGGACACTGTGGGGCTAACATGCCTGAAGACACATGCTCAAGTGATAAAAGATGATCATGAATTGGCTGACTTTCGTCACAAACAAAAGAAAACCCTCAACAGACGCAGCTTGACCCAGGCGTTTCTGATCATCAGGACTCTGCCCGTTTCTCACTAGAGTGTTGGGCTCCATTTCCTTGGCTCCTCTTGGGCGAGCTCCCTGGCAGCTCCCGCGGGCATCTCTACACCAAGGCCTGCTGGGCTTGGAAAGATGGACACCTCACAAAGAGATGTCCTCTCAGCAGTAGGTCTAAAAGAGCCCCCGAACTGCTTCTCTTTGGTGTGGATCGGACCACATGCCCGCCTCAGAATCACCCACTAGGGCCAGGAGTGTACAAGATCCTTATCGGCCAGGTTCAGATCACACACAGCCCAGGATCTGGAGCTAGGGATGGAGTCAACACCCCCTGGATGGTGGTTACCCTGGAGAGAAGTCGGGAAACTGCCCAGAAGAAGGACCGAGCATACTGGGGGCCACCCGACTGAAGTCAACTACTGGCACCAAGTTACCAGCTTGTGTGTGTGTGTTGGGGGAGGGGTCTCCTCTTCTGAGCAGGCCTTAGCCACTGCCCTTATCTCTGCACTCACCCCCCAAATCCTGAAAGCCACCCAGCCCAAGATACCCCGCTGGGCTTCTTCCCCCAAGCAAAAGGAAGGGGGCTGCGACCGCATCCCTCCTTCCTCTCTCTGACATCTTTTGTCACCTATCAGGGGAACAAGCAATTCCTTTGATCACAGCAAAAGGAGAAAGAGTATTTAAAAAACACAGCTTGAAGATTTGCCGAGCAGAAGGTGGCGAAGGCAGGGGCTGGCAGTTTCAGAGCAGAAACATGATTTCCAGGCCCACACTTCTTGTCTGAGCGCTGTTAGGGAGGGCAAGTCCGCCCCCTCCCCCTGCAGCCCAGGGTTTTAAATGGGCCAAGGGCCCAAGAGGGAAGGGAGGGTGGGTGGAAGGGGTTTATGGAAGGAAAGCAGAGCCCAGCCTGGCCCAGAGTTTCCCTCAGGACCTTGTTCACAATTTCTGTCACATCTGCCATCAACCTGGCCATTATTTACACAAGTCTGCCTCTTCCAAATGTACATGCACATAATTTACTAAGGAACATTTATGCCCCTTCTATACATGAGGAAAAAAAACACCCAGTATCAGTTCTTAATAAGAAAATAACCATAAAAATAAATACAGTCGAAAACAACATGCCAGTACCTCAGTACCTTCTAGACAGATACTGTTGCCCGCTGAGAACAGTGAGAGACCAGCTCTGTCTTATTAAAAACAGAGACTGGAGGGCCAGGGCGTGGCTCAGTGGTAGGGCACCTGCCTAGCATGGTCAAGGGCCTGGCTGCCATCCCCAGCACCTCTGATTATCGAATAATAGGCAAGTATCCAGACACCTTTTTCCTGCTGTGGTCAGGAGCAAGGGGGCTCACCCGCTCCCTCTGGGGATCTGGCGGTTAAGAAAGGATCGCTGAGTGGGCTGCATCTCCCACTCTTCGACAGCCTAGGCCAGGTGAGCTGAAGGCCCTCCAGGTACTGGCTATTCAGGTGTGCCCCTGGCCACCCAGGTGCGCCCAGTGAGCAAGGGTTCACCTATCTCTCCTGAGAGCAGGTCTGGAGGGGGGCGGGGCAGCTGGGAGATTTCCCTACAACTTGCTGTCTCCTCCACCCTTGGGGCTCCGCAGCCCCACCTAGCTCAGCTCTGGGGCTCTGCCACCGCTGTTTCTCAGGTGTCTTCAGAGACCCAGGGACACAGGAAAGGGGAGGGGCAAGAGTGGAGGAGCCGGAGGACTCAGGTTTGGCCCGAGGTCCCCACCTCACACCCCACCTACCCCGGCAATCTCCCCCTTTCTGTTTCTCTGTGTAGGCTTGGGTGGGGCGGGGACAGGGCACAGGATCTGCTTCCCTCAGGGCTGCTGTGGCACCATCCAACGGTTATCTGTTGAGTGAGACACCAGGATAGGTGATATAATGTACAAATCCCAGCACAAAGTGAAAGGGTGGGACCCTCGTTCAAAACTTACTACAAATTTCAAGACAGTGACAGAAAAGCACTAAGCGAAGTGTGGGGGGCCCTGTGGGATGCTGAGCTATGCCCCAAAGGGACCCAAGGTGATTTCCCAAGGGATATGGGCTCTTAGCTTTTTGTCACTGTGACAAAACACTTGAGATAATTAACTCATAAAGAAAAAAGGTTTGCTTCGGGCTCGAGGTTTTAGGGGTTCTGATCCCTCGCTCTCAGGCTTCTGTTGGGGTGCAGGACAGCAACGGCGGGAGCATGTGGTGGAGCAAAACCAGTCACCTCATGGCCAGAAGCAAAAGAGAAAAACAAAAATGAAGGAGGAGGGAAGGGGCTAGAGTCCCACAACCCTCTTTGAGAGCACAGTCACAACAACCTAAGGACCTCCCACAGGCCCCACTCATATGTCCCCCTCCCAGAAATGCTACCCTGGGGACAAAGCCATTAGCACATGGACCTTTGGGGACATTCAAGATCCAAACTATAGAATGCCCTATTAAAAAACGAATGGGGCTGGCGGGGTAGCTCAGCAGGAGCTCACTTGCCTAGTATGGGTGAGGCCCTGGGTTCATCCCCAGCATCATGGAGAGAGGGAGGGAGGGAGGAAAAGAAGAAGGGAAGGAAGGGAGAAAGAGGAGGGAAGGAAGGAGAGAGGGAGGGAGGGTCGTAGGCAAAGTCACTTTAGATGGGGAGGTGGGGAGGGAGGGCCCCTCAAGGGCAGAGGCTGAGTTGAGAAGGTGCCTGGTCATGGGCAAAGCCATCCAAGCAGAGGACCAGCAGGACTCAAGGTGCCAAGCAGGGAAGCCGTCAGGGGTCTGAGGGTCAAGGAGGCCTGGGCTGGAGATCAGAGGGCAGGAGTGAGTGTGGAGAGCTGGGGGAGGGTTTGGATTTATGGTAAAAGGGAGCCCCCACCCCCAGCCCGAGCTGTGGGCTAGGAGTAAGCTGGCCCACTGTGGTTTTGAAATGTCTCACTGATGGCTGGAGGTGTAGCTCAGAGGTAGAGTGCTTGCCTGGCATGTGTCAAGGCCCAGGGTTCAATACCCAGCACCAGAAAACAAACGAATACATTTAAAAAAATACTCATGGTTATTTAGCTGGTGTGTTGTACACCTGTACTGTAATGCCAATACTTCGGAGGCTGAGTCAGGAGAATTGCAGGTTCAAGGCCTAAGTTGCCTCAGCAATTTAGTAAGACCCTCATTAACTTAGCTAGACCCTGTTTAATACAAAACAAAACAAAACAAAAAAACTAGGGCTAGGAGTGCAGGCTTGGAGGCAGAATGCCCCTTAATCCCCAGTACCAAAAACAAACAAACAACAAAGTAAAGCAAAAACAGAACTGCAAGGAAAAAGACATGCATCCACTATTATAGTTGGAAACTTTATCCTCCCTTTTCAAAAATGGACAAATACAGTAGGCATAAAAGTAGTAAGGATATAGTTGGATTCAACAGTACAACCAATTAGCTGGATATAATGAATATTTATAAACTCCTTCATCCAACAATAGAATACACATTCTTCTTAAGCTCACATGGAACATTCACCAAGATAGATCACTTCTGTGGTGTAAAAACCAACTTAAACTGGGTATGATGGTATGTGCCTCTAATTCCAGTACTTGAGAGGCTAAGGTTTGCAGCTAGCCTCAGCAACTTTGTGAGACTCTCAGCAACTTATTGAAACTCTGAAAAAGCAAAATACTGTTGGGTGTAAATCAGAGGTAGACTATCCCTGGGCTCAACTCCCAGTGAGGTGGGGGGGGGGGAGGGAAGGGAAGAAAGGAAGGACAATTTTATCCCAGGAAGGAAGGAAGGTAGATTTCACTGATGGCTGTGTGGAGAATGGGGTGGAGGGGGGAGTCAGGGAGCCAGGCAATGAGGAAGGTGTGAGAAGCAGCAAGGGGACAGGTGAGGGTGCGGGGCAGGGGGACCGAGGCGGTGCAGAGAAGGGCGGGCTCGGGGCATACTGGAAGGCTGAGCAAAAGGAGTCTCAGATGGACTCGAGACGAGGCTTGGTGTCTGCTCCCTCACCCCAGATATGGATCCAGCTGTCAAGGGAAAGATGAGGACGAGGCTGACCCATCCCCACATTGAATGGGGGAAAGGAAGTAGAGGGTGGCCTTAACAGGGGGCCCCTTGGGATAGGGCAAGAACTTGACAGCCTCCGATGAGGTGGATAAACACGCATGAGGTGCAGTCCTGGAAGCATGGTTGACTCCACAGAGAACCAGACTGTTTGGTGGCAAGCTGGGTGTCTGGTACAGCCCCTTGCCTACACTGTAGGCTGAACTGTGTTCCTAAAATACATGCTCAAGTCCTATCTCTGGTACCTGCGATGTGATGTTATTTGGACAGAGGGTCTTTGCAGGTGTTGTCGAGTTAAGGAGAGGTCATACTGGATTGGAGTGGGCCCTAAGCTGATGACCAGCATCCCTCTAAGAAGGAAACTGGACACAGACACACCTAGCAGGGAGAAGGCCACGTGAAGACAAAAGCAGAGATTGGAGAGACACATCTATAAGCCCAGGAGTGCACAGATTGCTGGAAGCTACCAGAATCTGGGTGAGAGGCATAGAACAGATTCCTCCCCAAGACCTCAAAGGGAACATGGCCTCACCGACACCTGGATTGCAGACTTCTGGCCCCAGGACGTGCTCAAGCCTCCTGGTTTGTGGTCATTGCTGTAGCAGCCCTAGGAAAAGAATACACCCTATGAGCAGAGAAACAGAGGCTTGTGAGTGGAGGACTGGCCTCACCACATGGGCTGGGAATCAGCGAGGGGCATCTCCCTAAAGGGGAATAACTGGGTACTGTTTCCAGAAGGAGCTGGGCAGATACAACCCAGAGAGACTCAACCATGACTCCTGGTCCAAGCTCCTTCCTGGGCTTCTTTGTCTCCTCATTGACCCAGGGAATGTTCTGGAGCATCTTATCACATTTGCAGCTACCTGCAGCCCGCTCATCACCCCAGGAAGTAGAGGAAGCTGCAAGCACACCAAGAGAAACCTGCTCCAGGAGGCAGATGCTCTGCAGGAGCCAGCGGCAAGAGGGCTGTGCAGAGAGGTGAAGGCAGAGGGGTCCAGGGGAGTGGGTCCCATGGTCCCAGTGGACCCCAAGCTAAACATGATAATACTGCAAATGAGGACCTGACATGTGAGTAGACAGTTCTATCCCAGTGGCTATATGGAAATCCAAGTGCATTTTGAAATAAATGGATTAAAAAAAATTAGGCTTATGTCTTCCTTTTGGAATGTATGTTTGTATTCCTACACCCTTGGGACAGGAGAACAAGCCCAGAGGAGGGAACTGAATCTCGGTTCTGCTACTCATGTCTTCTGTGACCTTGAGTCTCTTCCTATCAGCAAAAGTATAGGACTGGGGCACCACTGTGGTTCCTAAATGGAGCCCCAGCTAGAAAATCGTGACATTAGTCTCTGTCATGGATTGGGTTACTGTATCAAATTCCATGTGAAGAAAAGACTCTGAAACTTGCACTGTGTTAGTTAGCTCTGTAACCCCCTCCAACCTAAATACCCCGCGATGGCCCCTTGAATGACAGATGTCACTCCGGTACACTCGCCCTGTTGGAACGCACAGAGCTTCCTTTCTGCCCAAGTGTCCTGTGCACTGGCCTCTTGTTCATCCACAGGAGCCAGATCTTCTGGATGGGAGTTCATGCTGGGCCCTGGAGCTGGGTGCAGAGGAGGCAAGCAGAGGAAGGGCATCCTCTTTAGAGAGCACAGAGGCGTGGTGCCCCGACGGTGGGGAGGTTCTTGGAGGGGATGGCTGGGGTGGCAGCAGCATGGCACCATGGGTAAAGCACAGGCAGGCTCTGAAGCCAGACCCCAGCACTACCTCTTACAAGCACGTGACTTGTCCTCAGCCTCCTCTGTGCCAGCTGGGTGGGTGTGAGGTATGTTGGTCTGGACGGCTCAAGTTCATCTAATCATTGCCATCACCACTTCAGCCCCAGGAGGAAGCATGGCTGGGGGCAGAAGTCTCAGGTTCAAATGTCAGTTCTGACTCCATGGGACTCAGTGCCTGTGTTAGTCAGCTTCCCGTTACTGTAACAAATGCCTAAGAAAGTGAGCTTATAAAGAGAAAAGATTTATTTTGGCTCATGGTTTTGGAAGTTCCCATTCACAGCTGGTTGGTCCTGTTGCTTTTGGACCTATGGTGAGGCGACACATCACAGCAGCAGTGTGTGACAAAACCATTCACCTCATAGCCAACATGAAAGAGAGGAGGAGGAAGGAGCTGGGGCCCCAACACCCCATGTCCAAACTTCTTCCCACCAGCCCTACCTCTTAAAAGTCTACTACCTCCCAAGGGTGACACAGGCGGGGACCAGGCCTTCAACACATAGGCCTTTGGGGGTCACTTCTGAACCACAGAAGTGCCTCTCTCTGTGGAGTATCATTCTTCCAGCAGGACTGCTGGATGCCCATAGGGAAGTTTATGTTCTGCCCTAGATGGTGCTAAGTGGTTTTCCTAAGTAGCTGTACCAATTTACACTCTAAGAAGCAAAGAACTGTGGCTCTCTCCCCCCACCCCCACCCCTTTTCTACTTATTCCTATAGCCTGTTTTTCCAGACAGTCTCTGAACTGGCCCTGGTGTCTACCAGTGAATTAAAAAGCAGTCCCCAAAACGTCGAAGGCTGGGCCTGGTGGGCAGGGGGTGCCTGGCACCAATCCCCCCCACCCCAGGATGCAGCGTGGTGAGACCTTGGGGTGCCCACAGCTCCCACATTGAGAAAAGGCTTGCTCTCCCACATGGTGAGGGTGTCATCAGGCCCTGCCTGGGGGCCATCCAGTTAACGACTGGCCAACACAAGGGTCCTTTATTCTGAGAGACCTATTTTGTAGAGAAGGTGGAGGGGCGATGGCTGCCACGGTGGGGGCAGCGAGCAGCCTCCTTCTGCCTGTTGGGGCCTCTGAGCTGCAGGAAGAGGAGGCAGAGGGGGAGAAGGTGAGGTCCCAAACCCAAGTGGCAGTCCCCGGGGGGCTCCCCAGCAACTACTGGGGGAGGTGGCTGTGGAGGCAGCGAAGCATCGGCACTTTCCCAGAAAAGCCTTTTCTTTCTCGCATTGCTTCAGACCCCTCCAGATGGCTTTACGAAGTCGGCTCTTCTTAGAGAAAAACTCAAGCGCCAGAGCCGCCAGGACAGCAACGCCGCCTGCTGGCCGCTCGATGCACTGCTGGCTCTGTTACTCCGGTCCCTCCTGCCTCCGGAAGGGATTGTACCAGGAAGGGATCGAAGATTAAACTATTACAAATAGTTCAACTCAGCAACCTAGAGAGACCCTGTTTCAAAAACAAAACAAAACAAGAAAATCGGGCTGGGGGTGTAGCCCAGGGGTAGAATGCCCCCGGGTTCAATCTCCAGTACCACATACACATACACACAAAAGTTCAAAGTGCCAATATTATGGAAGGTTCTAGGACCTGGTATCTCTCACACTTATCTGGTGGAGGAATGAGTTAGTGAAGCCTTTCCTGAGAGGCAGAAATTAAGTGACATTATCAAAATCATTGAAAGTGTTGATTCATAAATTACAGCTTTTATTTTTCAATTAAAAAATAAACTTAGGGCTAAGAGTATAGTTCAGTGGTAGAACATTTGCTTAGCATGAAGTCATTCCCAGGACCTCAAATTAAATTAAATTAATAGATTTTTAAAAAATAATCAGCCAGGCGTGGTGGCGCACGCTTGTAATCCCAGCATTTGGGAGGCTGAGACCGGAGGATCCGGGTTCGCGGCCAGCCTCAGCTACCTAGTAAGGCACTCAGCAACTTATTGAGACTCGGTTTCAAAATAAAGAATAAAAAATAGGGCTGGGGGTATAGCTCGGAGGTAGAATGCCCCCGAGTTCAATCCCCAGTACTGAAAAAAAAAAATAATCAAAAGAAGTGTTTATAAGTTTAGAGTTGCCACTGTTAAACTTGCTTTAAAAATATACAAATACAAAAAGACATATGTACAAGGTGTTTGCTACAGTGTTGCCTGAAATAAGAAAAAAGTGCCACGTTAAGGTATGGCTAAAACAACTATGGCCTATGCATCAGAATACAATGAAACCACTAAAAATAGCATGCTAGGATATTATCTGCTAGAGGGAAATGCTTGTGAGATCTAGCTGCAATTTGAAAAGCAGATTACAAAGTGATGTGCTCAAGAACTATTTCCACACAAGGCTGCCATGATGGACATGCTAGTTGTGTGGTTGTGCATCATGGGGTTTGAGTCTCCTCAGGAAAGGATCAGGGTGTGTGTGTGTGTGTGTGTGTGTGTGTGTGTGTGTGTGTCTTACATACCCTATAGGCAAGAGCCTCACAAGAATGCTGGACAGATGGGGTTGCCAAGAAGGGAGCAGGTAATCCTGGAGCTGCTACAGCCATCTTTTTTTTTTATTCTTCTTTTTATTTATTTATTTTTTATATAATAATTGGTTCATTGTAATCATACATCTTTGTTAGGTACAAGCTGATAAAAGCATATATGCACATATTTCTCATTTACCCCCTTCCCCAATTCCCACCCCACTCCCTCACCCTCCCTCCTTCTCAAGTTCAGTTTAGTGATTGACCTTGATATATCTGTGAAAGTACATCATGTGCATTAGGGTGCCCCGCCCCCGGCCATCCCCTTCGGTTAAGTCAACTTCTTTGCTTATCGAGGGTCTCTCCTTTTTCATCTGGAGACCCTCTTGTGCCCCATCTTCTCCCTAGCATCCGCATATTAGGGAGAACATATGCTTTTTTACTCTTTGTGACTGGCTAATCTCACTTAACATAATGTTTTCCAGTTGCATCCATTTTCCGGCAAATAACATGATTTTGTTCTTCTTTATGGCTAAGTAAAATTCCAGTGTGTACATATCCCATAGTTTTGTAATCCATTCATCTATCGATGGACATCTTGGCTGCTACCGCCATCTTGTCACCAGGACAAGAGAAGGTAAGCAGAGGAAAGCAGAACTAAGAGCTAGGGAAACGAAAGTGAGAGAGATACTGACCCGAGGACAAAGTGTGAGTGCTTGGCTTAGCCTGAAGCTCGTCTACTCCTGGGCTGGTCAGATAATAGATTCCTTCCTTGTCCGTTGACTGGGGTTTTCATCACTCGCAACTGAAAAGGACCGCATGCCCCAAACACAAGCGCCCCTGCCTGTTCTCTGCCGCCAGTGCTGACTGGCAATGTGGAATGACCCGGATGTACTGGCCAAGGCTTTTTTGCTGTTATCTCTCAGTGGCACAGCCAGGGCGACAGACACATCAGGTGAGGCATCCCTCCCGCTCTGGAGGCAGATAAAAATCGAAGAACCTGATGGCCAGAGAGGTTCCATTCTAGGGTTCAGCTCCTACTTTCCCTTTGCCTGAGATTCCCACCTCCCCGTGCTCCGAGGAGGGCTCCCTTGCGTTCTCTGTGACTCCTTGAACAGGTGCTCCTCCGAGGAGTCCTCTCCAGCCACCTGGCTGGGGGACGTCTTTCCACCCTACTCTGTGAGTGGCCTTCTGACACACCTCCTCTGTGAGGACAGGGACCGGGTCTGTCCTGGTCACTGCTGCCTTCCCCGCTCTTCTCAGCGTCTTGGACGCAGCAGGAGTACCCTCTGGAAAGCAGGTGGTTTGATGGAGAGCTAGGAAGAAGGCCTGTCCTGGGTGCTGATAGGAGGGCAGGGATCAGTGCGGGCCTCTTTGGAGAAGGGCACTTTCTTGCTTTCATCGGGGGCAGGCTGGATGGGCAGTAACACCCATCGGAAGACATGCCACAGGTTCAGGCTTTGACCAGCCCAGAACCCTCCATCTGGGGCCTCACCTGATATATGAGGTTGACGCCAGAAGCTGGACCTGGGCACGACTTCTCCAATGGAGTGTTGACGGGGAGGATGAGCGATCAAAGCCAAGGCAGGTCCACGGCGTGGGAGCTGGAGAGCAGCAGGTTAAGCACAGGGCTTGGGGGCCCGGGGGAGACGGGCCAGGGGCACAGGCAACAGGCTGCAAAGGCTCCAGCATGCTTGGGTGAGACCTGAGGATCTGAGATGGTGAGTGTGGTTGGAAACTTACCTCCTTTTGCAGTATTTTCCAGCACTGCTGAGTCAATCAAAGAGAAGCCTCAGCTTGCTGATAACAGGTGCCTGCACTTGTTTCTCTCCTTCTCTACCTTTCAACCAGGGCTACCGGCAGCCTGCCTCAGGCCAAGACCTGTTGTGGTATAATAACTGCTCTAGGTTTCATTGTGGTTATTTTAATAGCTACCTTCTAATTAGAACAAATGACTCCGATTTTCCATTTAGGGTAGCAAAAGGAAGTTTCTTTTTCAAATAAATTTATGTAAAAGGAGACTGCTAGAAAGAATAACAAGTAGATGATCAGAGTTGGGCCTCAAAGGGAAGAGCCTGCGACCAAGCAGGAAGATTCTAGAAAGGCAGTGCTGGGGAAGCGGCTCTGCCTAGCCTGGTTCATGAGCCCTTGGGAGGCCCACTGGGGACCTGGGATTGTGGGGAGCCCCAAAACTGGCAGGAAGAGTTGGCATTGGTTTAGCTGCACCACACCACAGTCTCAGCTGGCAGAAGCTGTGCAGGGGAAAGCCAATGGCTTGTGATATAGGGGCCAGACTCACCATGAGCTGAGCCTCTGGCCTGGAGCCAGGAAGCCAGGCCAGGCTAAGGGCCCTGGCCCAGGCCCTAATGCTGACCCTGCATCCCCAGGTCTGGCTAGGTGACCCCCAAGGACTTCCTGGGATTTGAACCCAGGGTTACTTAGTCTGCCTTGCTTGTCAGAGAAGATCACTTTGATGTAGGAATCCTAGGTCTGGTCCTGGAGTTATCCCTGTCATGTGACCCAGAACGAAGTCATCTCTCCAGGCCTCAGTTTCCCTGTCTATAAACAGAGATGAATGAAGTTGCCTTGAAGGACCCTTGAGAGGATCAGTGACATATCCCCTCCCTTTCTTTTTCTCCTCTAGCACAGGACTCAGCTTGGGGGTCAAACAGGCCTGAGCTTAACGTCCTGCTCTACCGACTGTCAGGGTGTCTGTGTCCTCTATAAATTGATGAGATCAAGGCCCAAGTGGGGCTGTGCCGGCAGGACTAGAGTGAGGCCCACACGTGGTAAGAGGCCTGAGGCGTCCCTGCTGCGGGTCTCAGGAGGATGCCTGATCCCGCCCAAAGGGGAGGACCATGGGACGCTGGGCCTCAGCCTCCAGGGTCAAGAGGCCAGGGCAAGTTGATGGGCGAGGCCGGCTTGGTGCTGCTGCGGGAAGAGGAGCAGAACAGGGGAAGGCCAGGTGAGGAGGAGCCAGGACAGCACGTGCCCAGGCCCTGCGGGTGATTTTCCTCAAGCACCCTCAAGTCAGGCAGCCACAGACCTCCGCACACTTGAAGGTAGACAGATAGGATCACCCATGGGGGTAAGAATGGGGGGCACAGAGAGGGGGTGACCTTGTTAAAATGCAGGTCCTGATTTAGCCCGATATTCTGCATTTCTGTCAAGCTCTGGGTAGGCCGATGCTGCTGGTCCCTGGGGCTCACCCTGAGTACTGAGGCAGGTGCTCTTCATGGAAGGTAGGAAGTGGTCCACTCCTAGATGTCACCACTCCGGAAGTCCCCTGGAACAAGGACTAAGTGGTGCAGGTGTGGTGTGAGGCGCCCAGACAAACAGGGAAGTGGATACCCCCCTGGGGCTTCAGGGGCCCATGAGGAAAGCTAGCTGGAGGAGGGGGCCGAGGACCTCGAGGACTTATTCCAGGACCCCAAGAAATGAGCCAGTCTCTGACTCCTGCAGCAATTGGCAGGTGCCAGGAGGAGGTGGCCATGTGGTCCTCCTGGCCACCAGAGAGCCTGTCGTGGATAGCGACAGAATGTGTGTAACCCACAGAAACTCCAGTGCACCCACAGGCTGAGGCTGCTGGAAGAACCGGGAAGGGCAGCATTGCGTATCCCCAGGAAGGGGCGGGCTGGGGTCCCACAGCTGTTCTTGGTGGCCAGTCCTTTTTCAGGAAACCCAAATAGGTCCTGTGTGCTTTGTGGGGAGCCAGCCCTTCTTTGGGGGGTACTGAAGAGGAACTCTTCTATATGATTCTGTAGGTCCTTCCTACCCCATATAGATTCTTTTTCTGTGTGCACACCCCCCCCCACAGTACTACATATATGTGATTTTTTGAGATGCACCTTCATTTCCACCTTTTAGTGCCTTGCAGTGTTTATTGACCTAGATCCAGCCTAACTTCCTTTAGAGAGAGTTTGCAGTGGCAGTTGCAGGAACACCTTCATCTGAAACCACTTTAACATGGCCAATCTGCTTGAGTTATTTTGAATCACGCTGTGTGTACTCAGCCCCCAAACGTGGGTGAGCACTAGCACGCAGTCCAAGTTCTCAGAGATTTCCCATTCTCTACCCAGTGCCAACTTTGATTCATGCAAATATCCTCCTTGTCTCTGTGTGCATAGCAGGTGTCTTGGTCCATTTTCTGTTGCTATAACTGAATATCACAGTCTGGAAAGTTTATAAAGAATAAAGGTTTATTCAGGTCATGGTTTTGGAGGCCCAAAGTTTAGGTGCTGCACCTAGTGAGGGGCATTCTTGTTTGGGGGGGCTGCAGAGTTCCATGGCAGTTCAGGGTACACAAGACAAGATACAGCAAGCGTGCTAGCCTGGGTCACTAATGCAGTTATGGGGTACCTTCAAGGCATCATCTAATCCTAAGCACCTCCCAAACGCTCCACCCCCAAACACCATAGATTAAGTCTCCACCCTCTTAATACCTCACATGGGGATTTAATGTCGGCATGAGTTGTGATGGGGCACCCTACCCATAGCAGTGGTTTACCTCATGGTGACCCTTATATTGGGCATCTACTTTTTGGTCTCTGAGGGTTTTTTTGTTTGTTTGTTTGTTTTTTTGCTGGCATCTCCTATTAAATTCCCCATGTTTTGATTTTTTTTCTTTCTTGGTGGATATTTGGTGCATTTACAATTGAGACCAGTTTAGACTTGATGAAATAATTTATAATGTTGCCATGATCTGCTTCACTATTAGAAATAGACTCACAACTTTTATTATTCCATTTAACATTCTACTTTTTTATATACACAGTTTTTCAAGAATTCCAATTATCTCCCCCCCCCCGAAATGTCCTCCTCCTAGAGCAAATTGAGCGACTCCGAGGGCTTTCTTTGTCCAAAGCTGTTGATCTTATTCTCGCCTCAAGGTCAGAGCCGAATGGGGCCCCTAGGGTAGCCACAAGGTGTCACTGTTGCACAGATTCTGGTGCAGCTTAGTGAATGCCTGTCCACGGCTATCCTTCCAGGCCAGATCTCTGCACAGGCCAAAGTGGTTCCCCACATTAAGGATTCTAAGTTCTGATCTCTTAGCACCCTGCTAAGCTCAGCCAAATGGTCCAGACTTCCCTTTCTTCTGCAGTCCACCATGTGAGCCCTTCCCTGAAAGAAGACCTTGGCCAAGGGTACCCCCGACCATCAGAGAGGTTCTAGGAGCACTGGACCTCACAAGGAGCACGGCTGGGGAGTCAGTCTCTTTCCTCCCTAGAGGCTCCACTGGGTATCTCCTGTCACCTCCAGGGCTGTCCGTGACCCAGGCAAACTGCTCAAGAAACAACTCCCATGTGAATGAAAACTCACCCCTATGGGCCATGTGTTCTTGCATCCTAGCCAAAGAAATCACTGGTGACATCCCTTTCTAGTAATGCCCGAATCGCAGAGTCGTAGGACACTATTAATTTCATCCTGGCCTGTTATCCTTCACCCTCGGAAGGCTGACTACAACCTCCACCCTGGGGGCAAGTGTGGGGCAGGGCTGTTGTTGAGGGAAATGATGAGCTTTTGATTTGCTGAGAGAGGTCTTGGTGCTAATGGGAATAGCTTAGACTAGTAGGATACTGGGTGGGGCTGTTTGTAAGCAGTGCTGAGGCACAGAAGCAGAAAGCAAAGACCCAGTGCAGCTGGAGAGTTTCTGCCAGCTCCATCCTCCCGCGTCCCAACACATGGGTAAGATGGATGTCACTCTCCAACATTCCCGTGGCTGGCTTTGTGGTTTTGAGATGAAGTGAGCCTGGCTTCCCTGCAGTCCCAGGAACACCTCTGTTCCATACAGATCAGCCCCCAATGGATCCTCCCATTCGAAACCAACTCCGAAGGGCCCGCTGCAGCCACGAGGACCCTGCCTCCAGCTTCCCCGCCAGGGCGCCACGGGCTCAGGACAGGTACTCTCGCACAGTGAGCTCCTTCAGGGTGAAGCCCCGTTGCGTGGGCTTCTGGAGCTGGTTCTGGTCCAGCCTGCCCTGCAGCGACACGAAGTCCTTGCCCAGCGCGTAGGCCAGGCGCACCATGGCGTCCAGCAGCGGCGCGTAGTAGCGGTGGCCCTCTCGGGCCTGCAGAAGCCGCAGCGCGCGCTCGCCGACCGCAAAGGCCTCGGCGGGGCGCTCCAGGTCTCGGTGGCACAGCAGCATGGCGCACAGGGTCGGCACCACGGCGGTGGGGCAGTGGGCCGTCAGCTTCTCCTGCAGCGGCAGCACGCGCTCCAGCAGGTCCAGCGCCCGCGCGTACTGGCCGGCGCGCAGGCAGCCGAAGGCCTCGCGCAGCTGCGGCCGCGTGAGGAAGTCGATGAAGGCGCGGGAGCGGCGCACGCTGCGGATGGAGTAGAGCAGCCCCAGGTACTCCTTGAGCGCCTGTTTGCGCTCGCAGATCATCTCCTCCGAGAAGTTTCCGGTTAGGTGCTTCTTGGGGAACACCACGTCTTCGATCTCTTCCCGGAACGTCTTCAGGAGGCTTTTCTGGAGCTTCTCGAAGTCCGAATAGCGCCTTTCCAGGACAGCTTTATTGCTATCGAAGCTCCCGGTCTGGATGACGACTATCTGGTACATCTTGAGGGGTTGGGGGAGGGGTGGAGGGGAGAGACACTTTGACTACGTGGGGGTACCAGGGGGAGTAACAAGAGAGCCCTGGAAGATGACAGTGACTATGCCAATGCCCTGAAAATGGTGATATGCCACTCTCATAACGCCTGGGCATCTGCTGAGCTATACAAAGGGGACTCATGACAAAAGCCAATCCTGAGCCAGGTTTAGTGGCACACGCCTGCAATCCTAGTACTTGGAAGGCTGAGACAGGAGGAGTGAGACTCTCAGCCACTTAGCAAGAACTTGTTTCAAAAGAAAAAAAGAAAAAAGGCTGGGGGTGTAGCTTGGAAGTAGAATGCTCCTGGGTTCAATTCCCAGTTAAAAAAAAAAAAAAAAAAAAAAAAAAAAAAACCCTGAAAGAATAACAAACAATGCCATGGAGGAGGCATCTCTGAGAATAAAGCACAGGAACCAGTCCGTGCAGGGGGCCTAGGAACCCTCTTGGCTTTACAGTTTACATGGTCAAAGCTAGGCCTCCAGGTTTTGAACTGGGAAGTGTGGATTTGAGCTGTGTTTTCTTGTGTGCAACATTTGGAAGCTGGATTCTGGTCCTTTAGGCACACTGGCCATGATGTTACATAGCAAGACAATTACTGTGTCAGTCTTTTCTCTCTCTCACTGGGGACTGAACCCAGGGGCATTTACCTCTGAGCTATCACCCCAGTCTCATTTTAGCTTTTCATTTTGAAACAGGGTCTCACTAAGTGGCTGGGAGTTTTGCTAAGTTTCTGAGGCTGGTCTTGAACGTGTGATCCTCTTGTCTCAGCCTCTCAAGTACTGGGATTACAGGCATGCACCATCACACTCGGCACATTCTAATTCTTTCTCTCTCTCTTTTTGCTGGGGATTGAACTCAGGGGCATACTACTTCCAAGCTATACCCCCAGCCCTATTTTTTATTCTTTATTTGGAAACAGGGTCTCACTAAGTTGTGAGGGCCTCACTAAGTAGCTGAGGCTGGCCATAAACCTCGATCCTGCTGTCTCAGCCTCCCAAGTACTGGGATTACAAGCGTGTGCCACCATGCCCAGCTTCCAATTCTCTTTTAAGAGAATACTGATTAAAAGCACAAATTCTGGAGCCACACTACGTGCATTATAATTCCAGCTCTACCATGATGTATCTGTGTGGTCTTAGGTACTCTGACCACTCTGAGCTTCAGTTTTCTCACCCAGAAGTTGAGGATAGTAATAGTACCTGCTTCATTGGCTGGATGAGGATTAAGTGAGCACATGCACCGAAGCCACTTGGAGCTGTGCCCCACATGCAGTTGGCACTCAGCGGTAGCTACTGTTATTATCCTGGTCCCAATTAAAAGGAGAAGAGGAGTGGAGTGTGGCTCTTAATCTCCCTAGCACAGGATGGAATTCCAGTCAAATAGAGATAGCAGCCCTCAAGCACAGAGCTGTCCACAGCCTGAGCAGGCAGCTAGAATTGAATGACAGCACTTACCTCCCTTTGTATTTACTTTTTTTTTTTTTTTTTTTGCGGTACTGGGGATTGAACTCAGGGGCATTCTACCTCCGAGCTACACCCCTAGCCCTATTTTTTATTCTTTATTTTGAAACCGAGTCTCACTAAGTTGCGGAGTGCCTCACTAGGTAGCTGAGGCTGGCCACGAACCTGGATCCTCCGGTCTTAGCCTCCCGAATGCTGGGATTACAAGCGTGCGCCACCATGCCCGGCTGTATTTACTTTTCTAATGACTTTTCCTTATGCCATATGATACTGGTCTTCTACTTTTTAAAAAGTGACCCAATTAAAAAAAAACACCTTAAGTGAATAATAATAGTAAATGATACAAGGATATAACAAAATCAGTGGAGAAGGGACAGGGATGGCTAACCCCTGATACCATGGGATTCACCCAGGCTATTTCCTTCTAAGGATCAGGAACATGATTCACATGTCTGTGATCTTCACAGGACTTAGCGCGGTGCTAGGCATGAAATCTTGCACTTTGACCATTTCTGGGCAAGAATTTTGTGAGTTAAAGGGTATCAGCCCATTTCATGGTTGGGTAAAATGAGCTCCTGTAAGACTTGCTCATGGCCACAAAGAGGGCAGTGGAAGGGGGTCCCCCATTTCTTGATCTTGGCTCACCACAAACTTGGAGACCCTCCTTTCCTCGATGCGGGTGGAAGCGATCTCAAAGAGCAGCCGGACAGGCTTCTGGCGGCATTTCTCATTCTGCCAGTACTCCTGCAGCTCCCGAGTGGTCATGCTGGAACTGGAGCTCGGGCCAGTGTGGGCATCTGGAAGGACAGTGGCCTTGGGGATCTGCAGAAGCTTGGTGCACTTTAGAGGCAAGGGCTTGGGGAGGTGGGTGGGTCTGTCTGGGATGGGATATTGGAATTCAGGAAGAGTGGTAATTATCCCCCCTCTCACTCTAACAGTCACAGGTCTGATGAGGACATCACCAGATCCCTGTGCCCAACCTGGCTGAATCCACCCATTGCTGACAACCTCAAATAGCCCATCACCTAGACTGGTTTCTTGGTTGTGAAATGCAGCTTGGGCATGTTGTATCGTCTACTTCTGGCCTGCAGGTTGGCTATTATGAAACCCTGTGCTCCTGAAAGGCAAGGCTTGGTTTGTTTACTTCTGCTCTTCCTGCAAGGCTGACTCTGTATGCAGCAGTGTGACAGAGGGAGCCACGCTGATGTGTGTCCAGCCTCAGCCTGGCTGGCCCTTCTCAGGCTCTCACCTCATTGTCACGTGCCATGCTTTTTCTTACATATGCCTCTCCTCTGCCTTGAATCTGATCCTCCTATTTCCCTTCCTGAAAACCAACAGGAAGGCTTTTGCTCTGCCATGCTCCTGTCTCAGCCTCCCAAGTACTGGGATTATAGGCACACATCACCATGGCTGGCTCCTCTGAGAATGTTGAAAAAAGTTAGACTCACCCCCCACCTTGCAAGGGGCATGGGCCTTGGAAACCCATGTCCAGTGTGCCCACCCAGCCCTCGTGCCTCTTCAGCGTACACTTGGCATTACAGTGAGAGCCTCTCACCTTGCTCCCATAGCTTCTTTTTGGTCTCTCTAAGGATTTTCCACGGATGTTTCCCTACTGAACTTGAGGGCCAATGTAGTGGTTTGTTCCTGTTTCCCTGCAGTGAACACAGCCTGGGTTCAATGCTTCCATTTTGGATGATTGTAAGAAGAGATTTGTTCCAGGAGATGGCACTATAGCAGAAGTGTTTGGTGCCAGGCCAGGCCCTCCTTGGCATTCATTGTTCTGTAACATGCTCCTGGCTTCCGAAGGGAAGCACCTATCACTTTTACCCTACGGGCTTTCTGGAGCCACAGCATGCTCACGAGCCTTCCTCAACTGCTGCAGGACAGGACTAGTGGATGATAGCTTGGCTTCCCATGCCCTCAGCTGCAACAACTATGAGATACGGTCCATACACCCTCCCAGAGGACCCCTGTTGGGTCCCTTGCCTTCCTCAGTCATCTGCTCATTGATACCCTGTCCTGGATTCTGCCTTTCCCTTCTTTGCTTCCCTACTCCCTGTCTGCCTCCTAGGAGCATCTGCCAGATAAGCAACCCACCCCCAAACCTTGTCTTAGGTCTACTTTGGGACAACACAAGTTAAGAGAAATACCTGGTTGTCTTGGCATATACATTGAAAGGACCCACATTTATACTTCCAATGTCTTTAGACCTCTATCCCCCTCCCTGAGCCCCAAGCCTCAGGCCCACCTAAGAGTCCTTCAGGTCCTGCACATGGGAGTTCTGGGCCTGTGGCGGGTGCTTCCTGCTCAGTCCTTGCCACACACTGGGTTATGGGTCGTGTCCAGTCCGGGATCTCAGGGTGCTCAGGACTTGCCATGTTCCAAGGCTGCCAGGGGTGGAAGAGAGAACAGTAAGTACCCACTCATGTTGGGGCTCCTGGGGTGGCTGGGATCTGTGTTCCATTCTCTGCTGGCAGGCAGGGGGGAGTGACCATGGCCCTCTGCTGGACCCTCCACTGCCTGCCCAGCTGGGTCTGCCTCTCTGTTGGACAGATGGCTTCGGGTGCTGCAGACCCTTCTCTTAGGGTTATTATCCTTGTATTATCAAATTGCTCTGGATTTTATTTCATTTTTATTTTTGTGGTACTACAGATTGAAACCAAGGGCATTCTACCTCTGAATTACACTTCCAGCCTTTTTATTTATTATTTTGAAACAGGGTCTTTCTCAGTTGCTGAGGCCAGCTTTGAATCTGTGTTCCTCCTGTCTTAGCCTCCTGAGTTCTAAGATTACCCGGGTACTAAGATTATGGGTTTGCACCGCCATGCCCAGCTGCTCTGGATTTTAAACGCAGTAACTTCAAGTGAAGGTAATATGTTTAGTGATTACTTGGGAGGAAAATGCTGGCTTGTCCAGCTAATTGTCCTGATACTCAATTTTATATATGAATGTATGTGAATGGATCATCTATCTATCTTCATCGTCATCATCTATAGCAAACATTTGCTGACAGCTTATTATGCCAGCTTTATACTTGCCTAGTTCTTCACACTCCCTATCTAATTGACCGCCCACAAAAACCTACCATTTTCCCAAATAACAGATGAGAACGCTGAAGTCTATCTCAAGGTCATGTGGCTGGGGAGTGCACCCAATGAGCAAAAGCAGCATTTGTCTCAAGTGCTTGTGACGTGCTGGCCCTGCATTCTGCACTCAACACATGTTCTCTTTCTTAATCTGACCACCATCTGAGATAGAGATTGTTTTTTTTTTTTTTCCTTCGGTACTGGGGATTGAACTCAGGTGCATTCTACCTCCTAGCTATACCCCAGCCCTATTTTTTATTCTTTATTTTGAAACTGGGTCTCACTAAGTTGCAGAGGGCCTCACTAGGTAGCTGAGGCTGGCTGCGAACCCAGATCCTCCAGTCTCAGCCTACCAAATGCTGGGATTACAAGCGTGCGCCACCACGCCTGGCTAGAGATTGTTTTTATCACCATTTTATGATAGAAGAACTGAGATGTGGAGTGGCACATGGTGCCAGGACAGGAACCCAGGCTGACTCGACGGCACAATTCTCTGTCTTGCTCAGGGGTGAGTCAGAGGGCAGGGAGCAGGCAGCTGGGAGCTGGTTTGCGTATGAACTCTGTTTATGTCCAAGATAAAGAAATGCAATGAGCTAGTGGCTAGCAAGTTACTCAACCTGTCAGTGACTCCGGGTCCTATAAAATGGCCAAAATAGCAGAATCCTGTAAAGGTGAGCTCGGGCCAGGCACACACCAGGCATTGTACAGCTGTCTCTGATATTAGGGTCTGGTCTGTACTAGGTGCTTTGAGAAACAGTTGTGAAATAAATGATTGTAAGGTGTAAGCTGCAATAGAATTACAGATATCTGTACCTCAGAAAAAGGGAACAATAACAGTTAAATGGAGCAAGAAGCTGGGGCACCCTTAGGCACAGGAATTCAAACTAAGAAGGGTGTAGGTGACCCCTCTTTTTATCAGGAACTGTGGGAGCTGCGTGTGGAACGTGGGGGCTGAGGCAGCTGGCACTTGAACTTGGAGTGTTGGGTTCCACTCCCGAGTCTGAACTTCTAGGCTGACTGTGGCTTAGGGAGGAGTGGGGTCCTGATGCCTGAGTCCTCTGCTATGTCCCTGCCGTCCCCTGCTCCAGGGGACCTCCTTCTTCTGTGACCCTGGCCTGGGAAGGGGTGAGGTGAGCTGGGCCAGAGCTGGGCCGCAGGGGCCAGCTCTTGCTGTGTCCAGTGAAAGGACATTTCCTGAGCCACCCTCTAGGCAGCCAAACAGTCAGTGCCCTCTGGGGGCCTTCAGCCAACCTCAGCTCCTACAGATGGGCAACTGGCCCCGGGCTGCACATGCTCACACAGGATCACTTGCACACCTTGTTTATCTCTCACCCTTCCCAAGGAGTCAGGAGCCTGGAAGTCACCTGAGCTTGGGATAAAACACTGACCTGAGGTCTTCGGGGCCTGTGCGTGTCCGGGGGTCCAGGAGGGGGTCACATGGCCCCTTGGGTTCTCTGTTCCAAGCTCCGGCAAGCAGTTGTGTGGCTGCCGCGTTGTCAAGTTCCCTGTTTGAAAACAGGAACTGTCTGTGTGACCTGCTCCTCATTGCCCCAGCTCATTGGCTAGTGAAAGACCGTTTACTGAGTTCTACTGACAGGCTGCCCGGGGTGGGGCGAGGTGGGGTGGAGCAGGGCGTCTAGCTGGGTCTCACTTCCCAGCAGCCCAGCAGCAGTCGAGCTGCCCGTTAGAGGCCTGGAAGATCTCTGGCATTCAGATCGTAGCTCCCAAAGTTTGTTTCAGTCTTTTTCTGTTGCTATGACAGAAGGCCACAGTCTGGGTGAATGATAATGCAAAGAAGTTTATTTAGCTCACAGTTCTGGAGACTGGGAAGTCCAAGGGCATGGTGCCACGTCTGGTGAGGGCCTTCATGCTGTGTGTCATCACGTGGCAGAAGGTAAAAGGGTAAGCGAGTGTATGCTAAAGAGAGGGCAAGAGGGTACACACTCCCTCAGTCATTAACTCGCTTCCACAATGATGACATTCGTTCATTACGAAGACTCCACCCTCATGACCCCTGCATATCTCCCCAAGCACAAACCTCCCAGCCCCATCACACTGAGGATCAAGCTTCTGTTACAGGAATCTGGGAGTCACATCCTAACCGTAACACACTTTAATATTTATCATCCTACCCTCTGGGCTAGGCATGATATCATGCTCCACGAACAGATGGGGAAACTGAGGAGCACAGAGTTGTGAGATGCAGAGCCGGTGCCTGGCATGGAAAGGCAGTGGGGTGGCCTGAGTCCCATCTGGTGCAAAGCTGCAACCAACACTGCCAACAGAAAACGTAGGGCAGTGAAGCCCCTGTGTAATGACTGGTTTGTGGCCGGCCACCAGTGTTTGTGGCATTAAGGGCAAGAGGCTGGGGCAGGACATGCTGTCTCCTCCTGAGAGTCCACCATGTGCCTTCCTAGCCAGGATTCCCACTCTCCCCAGCAGAGGCAGTCACATCTCCATTCTGTTAGGGATCATCTTTGCTCTATAAATTTGCCACCGATGGATAGATCCCTAACAGTTTCATTTTACTCACTTTTGAATTTCATATAAACTGAGCTCTACATACTGTTTGTATTCTTTGGCATCTTTTTTCTTTCATTCAACATTTATGTGTATAAGATTTATTGACTTATTTTTGTGTTGGTAGCTGGAGTTTTAAAAAATTCCTATTGTTACATTGCTGTTATGATTATGATTATGATTATGATTATTTGTGTGTGTGTGTCTGCATACGCGTGCATGTGTGCACGTGTGTGTGTGTGTGTGTGTGTGTGTGTGTGTGTGTGTGTGTTACTGGGGATTGAACCCAGTGATGTTCTATCACTGAGATATATCCTCAGCCCTTTTTATTTTTTTGTTTTGAAACAGGATGTTGCTAGTTACCATGCATTGGCCTCAAACCTGCCATCCTCCTGTCTCAGTCTCCCAAATACTGGGATTACAGGCATGCATCACCATGCTCAGCGTGGTACATTATTTTAATACGTCACTATTTATCTTTTTTGGCATCTGTTGATAAACATTTGGATTGTTTCTAGGATGGCAATCATGATCAATTCTACAGGTAGAATTACACATTTTTTTCCAAATTCATGTCATTATTTGAGGTGAAATTGCTGAGTCTTTGAGTATGAATAGCTTCAACTGTACTAGATTATGCCAAACCATTTTCTAGTGTGGCTGTGTGTTTAAAAAATTTTTTATCAGTGCATTATAGTTATACCTAGTAGTGAGATTCATTGTGACATATTCATACATGCATATGACATAATTTGGTCAGTTTAATTCCCCAGCGTCCAGCGTGGCTGCACATTTTTGCATTCCCACCAGCAGCGTGTGAGAGTTCCATGTGTTCCATCTTCTTGCCTACACTTGATATCATCAGTTTTTTTTTTTGTAGCCATTCTAATGGGTGTACAGTGGCATCTCATCATGGTTTTAAGATGTATTTCCCTAAAGACTAACAATATTGAGCATCTTTTCATGGCTTTTCTCCCATTTTATTTCTTCTTTGGTGAACTGTCTATTAAATTCCATGGCTCCTCTTATATTGAATTATTTTCAATGATTTATAGGTATTATTTATGTGTTTATTTGGATATATGTGCTCTCAATATCCTTTTCCCCTACTGTTTGCAGAAGGTTTGCATTTGTACTTAATGAGATTGTGTGATATATAGAAGTTGCCAACTTTAAGGCATTCAGTCACATCAGTCTTTTCTTTCATAGCCAGTGTCAGGAAAGGAAGTTTCTCCTTTACTTGCTTATGCAACAACCTCATAGGCCACTGGGAGGTGTAGGATGAGTTAAGATGTACATAACATTGAAAACAATGTTGTTCCGTGCTGCATGAGTGCTGACAGTGGTTGTTATCCTAAAACCTTTCGTTTGCCTTTTTCTTTGGGGCTTATAATGGTTTTGATTTGGAATGTCCCTCCAGCCCTCATGGAAACCAGGTAGCCATATTGGAGGTGGGGCTTGGTTGTCAAGGAGGGGCCCTTGGGGGTGTGGCCTTGAGGATTGTGTAAGGTCCCTCCTCCCCTTGTTATTTCTCTTGCTTCTGGCCTCCATGATGTGAGAGCAGAGCCCTTGCTCTCTTCTTCTCTCTACTTCCCACTGCGATGTCCTGAGCTCCACAGACCTGGCTTGATATGGACTGAACCGCTGAAACTTCCCCAAATGCGAGCAAATAAGTATTCCTTTCTCTCTAAGCTGTGTGTGGTCAGGCTTATTGGGTTATATCAGGGAGAATGTTATCTGGAACAGAGCTCTAGAATGCACCTGTTTACTGATTGGCCTTGCTCATTGAAATGGCCATTCGATCTCACTTCTCTCCAGTATCATCACTGTCATGCAACAATCATCCAGTGTGTGATGGTCTGCCTCTGGGAAGAGCTCAAGGGGGACTGCCATACATGGCATGCCTTGGGCTGCTGACTGGGGAGCCCCTTGGGTACAGGTCTGCATCTCATTGGTCTACTTCACACTGCCTGGCAGAAGGCCTGGCGTGGCATGGAGATGAGGGCTCATGTAAAGCGAGGCTGGATCACCCCCTCTTCTCTTGCCCTTAGGTTGTGTCTTGCTGCCTTCCAGCCTTTTTGTTCTTCTTCTTCTTCTTCTTGGTTTTTCATTATTTTTTTTGTTTGTCTTGTTTTAGGTACCTGGGATTGAACCCAGGGACATTCTACCTCTGAGCTACACCCCCAGCTTTTTTTGTTTTTTATTTTGAAACAAGGTCTTGTTAAGTTGCTGAGGCTGTCCTCAAACCCACAATCTTCCTGTCTCAGCCTCCCAAGTACTGCAATTACAAGTGTGTGCCGCTGTGTCCAATTTGCCTTCCAGCTTTTTTGTCCAATCTCTGCGTATGCCAGAATCCATGAGAAGCCAGCACAGACCCTGAGCCCTTCTCTGCAGCCCTATGCAGCAGTCAGCAACCACAAGGGAAGAGTACACAGCAGCCACTGCTTCCTTTTCTGGGGGCAGGAGCCATTCTTTGGAAACACCCCAGCGTGGAAGAATGTCTGCCGTGTCTCAGAAGGACCCAGCTACATGAGAGTTGTCGGGGGACTTTGTGCTCAGCCACCTGCCAGATGTTGGCTTTCCTCTGCAGCACAGAGCTCTGTGAGGTAGAGGAGAACTGGCAAGGGTAATGACTTAGTCCATCTGGGCTGCTGTAACAGGATACCGTAGCCTGGGTGGCTTATATGATAAACATTTAGGTCTCACAGCTCTGGAGGCTGAGAGGTCCAGAATCAAGATGCTGGCAGATTTAATATCTGGGGAGGGCCCGATTCCTAGTTTGCCATGGCCATCTTCTTGTAGCCTCATGTGGGGCAGAAACAGGGCTGGAGAGGTCTCAGCGTCTTTTATGAGGGCACTGATCCCATCGGTGAGGGCCTCTCCTCCTTCCCTAACTTCCTCCTACCTTCTGACACCATCACACTGGGGTTCACGGTTTTAACATGTGGATTTGGGGTATGTGCTCAGTCCACAGAAGGAAGTCAGGGCTCCCATGATGGCGGGGTGGGACACAGCTGTGGGCATCCCTCATCGCATTGCTGCAGCTGAATGTTCCAGAGGGGGCACCGAGGAATCGGGGAGGGGAGACTCTGGCATCACTGCATATCGGAGTCTGGGGGCCTCTTCTACAGTCCCAAACCAGAGCCTCGCTCTCCTGCTCAGGCCTTTCTGTGGCTTCTACCAGGTGCAGAGCCAATCCTCCAGGGCCTGCTGCTCACCTCCCTCCTGATCCCACTGGGCACTCCCCACAGCGTCCTGGCTGCCTGGTTGCGCAAGCTTCACCTTTGCAGTTCCTTTAACTGGAAATACCCTCCTTCACATTCTTTCCGTGATGGGCTCTTTCACATTCTTAAGTAGCAGCTTCATGGTCCCTCTTCCAGGTGGCCTTCTCCTGACTCCTCTGCCAAGATCCAGCACAATTTTGTTTATTTGCTTACTTACTTGTTGTCTGTCTCAACTGCCATAAGGATGGGGGCTTGGCCTATGTCCACACTGTTCCCAGCACCAAGCACAGTACCTGCCACCTAGTGGGTGCTCAGTAAGGAATTGTGTGAATGGATGAATGAATGAGTGGGTGGGTGAACGCAAGAAGGGCTTATCAGGATTGTGGCTTCAGCTAAGTCCTGACTCACAGAGTGAGCCCAGCCAGGCCACCGCCCCGCCCTGATTTCAGTTTTCCTAGTTGCAACATGAAATTAAGTCAAGTCCTACTAGCACCAGAGTATTCTACTTGAGCAAATAACTGAACACTAGAAGTTACCACTAACCACCACTACAGATGTCTGACATACTTGGGATCATAATGTTGGTTATGATTAATATTCAGTTAATGTTGGAACACTTCCCTTGAAAAAATTCAACAAGAACGGATCACCCACAGGTGTGCCTCCACAGGGCTGGTGAAACAAACCCAGACTGGTGAGGTGTAGGACACGTGATGCAAGTGTGGTCGTATGAGAGTCTTGTTTGCCCATTGCTAGTGGTGCATGCATGAGCCTTTTGGAAGATTTCAAACATTCTTAATATGGCAGGGCTTTAAAATGGAGGCACCTCTGAGGTTGTATTGAGACATGATAGGGTAAGACTGGGGCACAGGCTCCGGGAGGTCTGGTCTCCATCACTCAGACTCCTGGTCCTTGCCCAGTGTTAGTTTGGATGTAAATTCTCCCAGACCTCATTATCTGGAGACAGCCATGCTCCAGAGGGCCTGCATTTGGTGGTGGTGGTGGGAGGGTCCCTGGGGCCGTGGCCAAGTACAGTGTGTGTATATGTGTGTGTCCTGGCCCTGCCCAGCTGTAGTGTCTGGCTCTAACCCTCTCTCGCTGACCTTGGCTCTCTCTCTTCTCCCCACCACTGTGCCCTAAGGACCTGCAGCCATGGTTCCTGCTTGGCAGTGGCATAAAATTGAATATATATATATATTTTTTGGGGGGGGCGGGGGGTCCATATGTATATGGGTCAAAATCTCCAGAATCACAAACAAATAAATCTTCTTTCCTCTAAGTTTTATGTGTCAGGTGTTTGGATTGCAGCAGTGAGACACTGGTTGAAGCACTCAACCTCAGGATGCTCAGATATTATCTGTGCTGGAATTTTAAAATTTTGTATGTTTTTGGTACTGGAGATTGAACCCAGGGACATTATATCTCTGAGCTACACGCCCTCCATCCCTATTTTCTTTTTTTTTTTGTGGTACTGGGGATTGAACTCAGGGGCATTCTACCTCCGAGCTACACCCCCGTTCTATTCTTTATTCTTTATTTTGAAACAGGGTCTCACTAAGTTGCGGAGGGCCTCACTAAGTAGCTGAGGCTAGCCATGAATCCGGATCCTCCTGTCTCAGCCTCCCAAGTACTGGGATTACAAGTGTGAGCCACCACACCCGGCTTTATTTTGCTTTTGAAACAGGGTCTCACTAAGTTGGGAAGGGCCTTGCTAAGTGGCTGAGGCTGGCAGTGAACCTGCAATCTTCCTGTTTCAGCTGCCCAAGTACTGGGATTACATATGTGCACCGCCACACCTGGCTTATTGCCAGGATGTTTGATGAAGTTGTGGAGAAAAATTGAAATTTTCTTATCAGGAGAACACATTCCTCCCATTCTTAGACAATCTATTTGTTCGGATGAATACTTGAAAGAGTACTTTGGTTGGAGGTTTAGAACCATTGTGTATTGTTTTAGGATTTGTGCCCTGCACAGGGCACCTGAAGAGGGCAGGAGTGGGGCTGAAATCTGTCCCTCCTCCCCTCTCCGCGCTCTGCTTTCCCAGGCCTGCACCTCTGTCCCTGCCTGAAGAGGTGACAGATAAGAAGCACAATATGACCTGGCTGCCAGTTAATCAATGATAGAGGATTGAGGAACTGTTCTTCAAAGACAGTATGTTCAGCCAACAGAACATTTTATTTTGTCAAAGTGGGATTTGTTAGTTTGGGGCTAGAATGGAAGGGCCTGAGAAAATAAAGGTGATGACTCTAGAAGCAATATGGGGAAGGGAAGAAGAGGGAAGAATCATGGCAAGGTGTGAGTGGGAGGCCCGGCCTGGGCAGGAGGCCTGGGCTAGGCTTGTTGGGGTCTGATGGCCTGAGTCTGTTTAGGCTGCTCTAATTAAATACGAGGGACTGTGTGGCTTATGAGCAACAGAAACGTATGCTCACAGCCAGGCGTGGTGGCGCACGCTTGTAATCCCAGCATTCGGGAGGCTGAGACCGAAGGATCTGGGTTCGCAGCCAGCCTCAGCTACCTAGTGAGGCACTCCGCAACTTAGTGAGACTTGGTTTCAAAATAAAGAATAAAAAATAGGGCTGGGGGTATAGCTCGGAGGTAGAATGCCCCTGAGTTCAATCCCCAGTACCGCAAAAAAAAAAAAAAAAAAAAGAAACGTATGCTCACTCCTCTGGAGCTGGCACGTCGAAGGTCGAGGCATGGTGGATTCAGTGACTGCCAAGGGCCCACTTCCTTGGTGGCTGTCTGTTATGACCTCACACTCTGGACAGGAGAGGGATCGCTCTGGAGTCTCTTTCACCCTGCACTATTCCCGTTCGTGAGGGTGCCACTCTCACGACCCTGGTGCCTCCTAAAGGCCCACCTCCTGATACCTTGGGCTAAGGATTTCAACAGATAACTTGGGAGGCACAACCATTCAGACCCTAGCATGGCTTCTCAGCAAAACCTGCCCTTTCACTCATGGGTTCGGAGCTGGGTTGGGACAGGAGGTGGGGAAGTGACAAGAATCTTGATGTGGGAGTGGGGTGAAAGCAGAGGAGGCTGCCCCAAAAGTCCCAGGCACAGGATCCCCAAGGTTAATGCAGCTCCATGGAAAGTGCCTGCCTCAGTGTGTCTGTCCCTCATGCCTTGACCCCTCTTTCAATAAGTCACACAACAAACAAACTTGGGCCCAGCACTGCGCTAGAGGTTGAGGTCCGGGCAATGTTGAAGGATGCTCCAAGCCCCCAAAGACTCACAGCCTAGTGGGAAAAACAGGACAAATACAGGGAACAGGAGCTGAAATGAAGGTCATCTAGGCTGATGAGACAGCCTGGCAGGGGCAATGGGGTAAGATCTCAATAAAAGGGGATAGAGAAGGACCCGGACTAGACTCCCCTCTCTGCCATTTAGTGGTTGGCTCATCTTAGAAATTTATTAACCTCTTGGAACTTCGGTTTCTTCATCTTGAGATGGTGACAAAGGCTAGTACGTGTTCTGCAAAGGTGCTGTGAAGGTTATGTAATGGATCGGGGTTGAGTGCTGGTATAGAGTAAGAGCAATAAAGGATAACAGGCGCATTATAGAGCTCTTAGTGCTTGCTGTGTGCTGGCTCCTCGTACATGTACATACATGCAAGGTCTAAGTGGATTGCCATCTCTGCCTGAGTGTGAGGGGCACTGAAGCCAAGAGAGGCTTAATAAGAGCATGCGGCTGAGAAGTGGCAGAGTCGGGGATTCCAGTCCAGGTTTGCTGTTTCTATCCGTGGGGCACAGAGTGAGGAGGCTCCAGGTAGGCATGCAGGAGCTGCAGGAAGCTGGTGCCCTGGGGTGGGGTGAGGGGAGGGGTGGGGAGACCACACTTGTGGTCATTTATTTGGGCCTAGCTGAGGAAGAGTTTGGGCTCTGGGGAGAGGGTGGGCTGCTCAGGGCAGGGAGGCATGGGGACTTGCTCAGCAGGGGGCTGGGATAAGCACCCAGGCACAGCAGCTGCTGGCTCTGCACAGGGCCCCTTCCTCCTGGCCTCTGGAGAGAGTCCCAGATCCTGGGGGTAGTCCTCAGGTAAACATGTTCCCTGGCAGACTGCCCCCCACCCCCATTGGGAGAATTCTAAGTGTACCAAGCCTCTGGGAGATTCTGGAGGCTTTGGCCCCCTGCCCCTTCTGAACTCTGCCTGGCTGGGTAGGTGTGTCTGATCAGGGCATTTAGAGGCAGAAACATCACCAAGACATCCTAATTGCCTGTCTCTGGTATAGTCCCTGCATACAGGGAGTTTTTAATGATGCCCCTTAACATACTGACATTTAAAAAAATTATTACTATACTGGCAGTATATGTTTCTTAGGAAATACAGACTAGCTAAGAAGAGTTTTTAAAATGCACTTATAAGCGGGGTGTGGTGGAACACTCCTGTAATCCTAGTACTTGAGAGGCTGAGACAGGAGGATCACAGGTTTGAGACCCATGCATGGTAGCTTAGAGAGACCCTGTTTCAAAATAAAATAGGGCTGGGGGTGTAGCTCAGAGGTATAATGCCCCTGGGTTCAATAAATCCTTGGTACTACCACGAAAAAAAAAAAGGTGGGCGCAGTGGCACATCCCTGTAATCTCAGTTCTTGGGAGACTGAGACAAGATCATCACAGCCTCAGCAATTTAGGGAGGCTCTGTTTCAAAATAAAAAAATTAAGTCATGCGTGGTAGTCCATGCTTGTAATCTCAGTACTTGGGAGGCTAAAACACGAGGATTGCAGGTTCTAAAACAGACTCAGAAATTTAGCTAGATCCTCAGCAACTTAGCAAGACCCTGTTTCAAAATAAATAAATTAAAAAATTGGGTTGGGGGTGTAGCTCAGAGGTAGAATGCCCCTGGGTTCAATCCCCAGTACCCCTGGGTTCAATCCCCAGTATATCACACACACGTATACACACACACACACACACACACACACACACACACACACACGGCTGGGGGTGTAGCTCAGAGGTAGAACACCCCCCGGGTTCAATCCCCAGCACCACAAAAATAAGTAAATAAACAAAAATGCACTTGTAACCAATCATAAAATCGAAAGATAGTCTTTTAGATTTTTCAACACATTCGGCCATAGATTCTTATTACAGAATATGAGCAAACTACAAAAACATTTTTGCTACTCAACTATTTGTTGAGATGTAATTCACACACCATAAAACTAACCATTTCAAGGTACACAATTCAGTGGTTTTTAGTATATTCATCAGGTTATGTAACCATCACTATCAAATTCCAGGATATTTCCATCATATCAAAAGGAAACTCCATGCTTACGAGCAGTCACTCCCAATTCTCACCTCCACACAGCACCTAGCAACCAGAGTCCACTTTCTGTTTCTATGGACTTGCTTATTCAGGACATTTCATATAAACGCACTCATGTAATATGTGGCATTTTGCTTCTGGATTACTTCCCTTAGCATGATGTTTTTAAGACTCATCTATGTTGCAGTATGTTTTAGTGTTTTGTTCCTTTTTATGACTGAATAATATTCAATTGTATGGCTATACCACATGTAAAAATTCAGTCATCAGTTAACGGACATTTGGGTTGATTGCTTCATCCAAGGCTACCAAGATTTACACCTATGTTTTCTTCTAATAATTCTTCAGGGTTCTCTAGAGGAACAGAACCAAAAGAATGTATAGATAATTATAAAAGGTGTTTATTAGATTGGCTTACAAGATCAGAGACTGGGTAGTTATCACAGTGGCTGTCTGCATTGCTGGAGAGCCAGAGAAACCAGTAGCTGCTCAGTCTAGGAAGCTAGATGCCTCAGAACAAGAAGGCCCAATGATGCAGCCCCTCTTGGAGCCCGCAGGCTCCCTGGAGAGTCTCTGGTGTAAGTCGGGGTGCAAAGGCTGAAGAGCTGCAGTCTGAGTCTGTGGGTGATGGCTGTAGCAGCAGCAGCAGCAGCAATGGCCCCTGTTCAGGAAGGATGGAGCTTGCGCTTTCCCCAGAGTCTGTTTTGTTTCATCAGCTCCACAGCCCGTAGGAGAGTGTTGCCCACAGGAAGGGCAGGTGTCCCCCCTCAGTTGGCTGACCCACACTGCCATTTGTTCTGCAAGTACCCTCAAGACACACCCAGAATTGTGCTATACCAGTTTTCTAGGTATCTCTTAATCCAGTCAAGTTGACAACCAAGATTCACCATCCCAGGGGGTTGGGAGGGTGCTAAGGGTCAAACAACAATTGTAAGGACATTGGCTTTTACTTTGAATGACATGGGAACCATCAACAAAAGAGTGACAAGATCTGACTTTTTTTTTTTTTCGTAGTACTGGGGATTGAAACCAGGGGCATTCTACCTCCAAGCTATATTCCCAGCCCTATTTTTTATTCTCTATTTTGAAAGAGGGTCTCACTAAGTTTTGGAGGGCCTCACTAAGTAGCTGAGACTGACCGCAAACCTGTGATCCTCCTGTTTCAGTCTCCCAAGTACTGGAATGACAAGTGTGCGCCACCACGTCCAGCTACAGTTTGACTTTTTTTTTGTGTGTGTGGTACTGGGGATTGAACTCAGGGGCATCCTACCTCCGAGCTATACCCCCAGCCCTATTTTTTATTCTTTATTTTGAAACCAGGTCTCACTAAGTTGTGGAGAGCCTCACTAGGTAGCTGAGGCTGGCCGCGAACCTGGATCCTTCGGTCTCAGCCTCCCAAATGCTGGGATTACAAGCGTGCACCACCACGCCCGGCTACAGTTTGACTTTTAATAAAGACTCACTCTGGCTTCTGTATTGAAGAAAGGCTATGGGTGGGATCATGGGAAATGACTAGGAGCCTTGCCATAACCCAGGTGAGAGAGGATGGTGGTTGGGAAGTAGGTGGTCATGGTGGGTCTGGCAAGAGGTGCCTGCATTCTGGAGGTATTTTGAGGGTCAGGCTAGAAACTTTGCTCCTGGACTGGACGTGGGGTATGAGAGGAGTTGGGTTCCCCAGGTTCCTATGCTGTTAGTTTTCTCAAGTAGTCTCCTATCGGTGGCATTGAGGTTTCCAGCTTTTCACTGTGACAGACAGGATGGCGGTGAACTTCCTTGTAGATAGATCTGCACACCATTCTTTCAGCCCTTTAATACAGCATGTGCCCACCTCAGCTGACTGTGTGCCACCTGAACAGATATTTACCTGAAAGCAGGGTGGGGCAATGGTTAGACCATAATCTTTGATATCAGAGACTAGGGGCAAATCTTGGCCTTGCTTCATTACTAGGGCAGGTTAATGAACTTCTTTGTGCCTTAGCTTCTTCATCTACAGGTCAGGGGTGATGCTAATCAATACCCTGTAGGTGGGATTAGCAGAGTTAATGTATGTAGAAGCTGGTGATACCTGGTAAGCACTATGTCAGTGTCAGC
Organism: Graphiurus murinus; assembly: GCA_004027655.1. Lineage (NCBI taxonomy): Eukaryota > Metazoa > Chordata > Mammalia > Rodentia > Gliridae > Graphiurus > Graphiurus murinus. The sequence continues at coordinate 60,294 of PVLC010001807.1, read as the reverse complement.
TACTTTCATTATTTTTCTTCAGACTTCACATTGTTAAAAAACCTCAAATACAAGTGTTCTAAAAAGAACATTCATATCACTACCTTAAATGTAAAACCAGTGTCACTTGCTTGGAAGAACAGGAGGTCCTGAATTAACTTTAAGGTAAGCAAAGTGTGCTATTAAGTTCTGGTTAGATATTGCTGCCAAGCACAGTCGACTAGGCTGTGATGGGGAAGCAGGCGTTCAAGCCTCATTACTAGGAAACTGGGGACCTCTCTCCTCGACTTAAACAGAAGGGCTAACATTAGACGGGAAAAGAGGAACTTTAAATGCCCTGTCATCCGGGAGCAGTATTAAGGCTTTAGATAACTAAGGACTTAGGGATTTCTCAAAGACAGCGGGTCGGGTGGGGTGGGGTGGAGTGTGGGGGCTTGTTCCCAGGACTTTCGGATTCCCTCCTGGTTGAAACCGCCTGGGCAGTGCAGTCCTACACGCAGCCAGCCTCTTTCTGGCCAGCAGCCGACCCTCCGGTCCCAGAGAGACCCAGCTGGGCGGTGGGCGGGGCCTGGCTGTGGTGGGCGTGTCGGGCGGGGCGCGGGGAGGGGCTAATGCCGATGCAGCAGCTGGAGCCAAGGCTGACCCCGGAGTAGTGCGCTGGCCAGCGGAGGGATCAGGGCGCCGGCGGTGGGCGGTGAGTGCTGGTCCAGGCACCCAGGGGAACAGCGCTGGCAGTCCGTGGCATCGAGGGTCCACCCCTAGGACTTGGCTCGGGAGCCGTGCTGGCTGCCGGGATTTGGGAGGGGCTGCCTCAGTTTCCCCTGGGGGGCATCCCGCGTTGTAGATGGGTGGTAGAAGGGATGGGGTGTCTCGGGTTGGGGCGCCCTTTGGCAAACTGCCTCCTTCCCCCTTGGTGGGGTAGGTTCAAATCCCATTCCTGCCCAGACAGACCCACGACCAGGCCCCCGCGGCCTCATCCTCCAGGCTGTTGGCCCTTTCCTGTGCTTCTCAAGTTGGTGGAGCAGACAACTGATCCTGCCTCTGTTCCAACAAACCAAAAAACCCCTCCTGCCATCTCGGGTGGGTCCCCTAAAGTTGGAGTAGAGCTGGAGGCTCCAGGTTTGCTCTGACTTCTCTGGCTCTTTCTGAGCATGTAGGCCCCCTGCCGGTTACCTGTTTCCCCATGGATTGTGACCTGTCCTCCCAGGTCTGTGATCTACAGAGAGGAATAGCCCTATCACCCCTTGGTAAAGAAGAGCAGAATGGAATCCCCATCGTCTCTGTTCTCCTGAGCCATCCCTCTCTTTGGGCTCTTGGTACTCAAGGTCCTTTTGCCTCTCTGCACACAGTCTGAGGCTGGAATTGGCCCTCTCTGGCAACTTCTCTCCCAACTGGGTCAGAATCCCTCTGCAGCAGAGCCCAGGTGACAGCTTGTTACTTATAAGGTGTCAGTTTAATGTCCTGCAGCTCTTGTCCATTTAGGTAAATTCTGTGGCCTGCTGATTCCAGCACACCCCCCCCCCCCGCCTCCACACTTGCCTCCTGGAGCCATGCAGAGTAAATCCATTCATTCATTCATTCAAACAATCTATTAATGCACTGACGAGACACGGGATATAGCAATGGAAAAATCAGACAGCACTCCTTGCCTTGGCAGAGTGTGTGTTCTAAAAAGGAGCAGCAGCTATGAAATAAGTAAATATATGGGATTTCAGACGGTGAGAAGTGCTATGGAGAAAAATAAAGCATGGGTTGGGATTACAGTTTTATATAGCAGAATTAGGGAAGGCCTGAGACAGTGACCACTGAGCAGTCCTAAGTAGGTGAAGGAAGGACGAGCCATGTGACTCTTTTGTGGGAAGGAGAGAGCACCTGCAGAGCAAAAGGCTCATGCAAAGGCTGTGAGGCAAAAGCATGGCAGGCAGGAGCAGGCTCTGCTTGTTCTTGGAACCTGGAGGAGGCCTGTGTGGCTGGAGCAGGGAGGGTGAGGAATTGGGAGGAAATAAGTGCAGAAAGGTGAGGGGTGGGGAGGTGAGGGTCCCTTGCATAGGTCCTCGAAGGTCACTGTGTGACTTTGGTTTTCACTGTGAGTACAGTAGGAGCCACAGGGGGGTGCTGGGCAGAGGAGTCACCTGCTCTGACTCAGGGTCTAACTGGCTCATCTAGCTGTGAAGCCCAGGGTAGACTGTAGGGGTGAGGGCACAAGAAGGGACTGGGGAAGGGACCATTGATGTTATTTGGGGGAAAGCATGCACCACTTCTTAGAGATTGAGAAAAAACTCCAGGCTTTCAGACTGAGCATATATTTTGAAGACAGGGTGGATAGATTTGGAATGCAAGAGGAAGATAGAATCAAGGATGACTGTGGGGTTTTGGCCTGATCATCTAGAGGTTTGGACCTGCCGTCCCTTGAGATGGGAGCTGTTTGGGGGAAGACCAGGGGTTTGGTTTGGCGCTTGTCCATTTTGCGATGTCGAGTAGGTAGCTGGGAAAAGTTGTGGGGGGTGGAGCTGGTAGTAAAATTTGGGGCATCTTCACTGTATATAGTTGGTATTTCAAGCCACAAGAGTAACTGGTCTCCCTTAGGGAGAGAGTGACATGGAGAAGAGGTGTTCCTTTCCAGGTGTTTAATGCCTGCTCAGAGACAAGGGGCTAGCTTAATTGGTCCTTGGGGATTTTCTTGACTGAAGTTTCCAGAAGAAGACTGGCACAGATGGGATTTTCCGGCTCCTAGTGGGAGGATGGAGCACCAGGCCCCATGGCCTGGGCCTGCCTGTCCCTCCCCAAGTGCACAGGACCCTGATGTCACCAGCCTGGGTGTGTGTGACCCAGTATCCAGCAGGCAACCTGGCCTTGGTGTGTTTGGGAAGGGCTCTGCTTGGTGGCAGCGTGCCTCCTTGTGAGTAAGCACGTCCCTGGGGCGTGTCTCACAGCTGGTCTTTCATTGAGGGACATGGTGATGCAGGAGGCTTCCTGTCACAACTGCCGAGAATTACCCGGCTCTGGATGGCTGCTTGGCTGACTCTGGCTCTTGGCCCATCCTTTTGGGATTTCCCCTGAAGGTGGGGTCTGTGGGCAGATCCAGGAGCGCCAGCGCAGAGCCACTGGGCTGCTTCTTCCCTGCCTGTGGCTTGCCCACAGACAGCCTGGCCTGGCCGGCTGGCTCCCCTGCCAATGGGCTTGCAGGGGAGGGTGGTCTGGGCTTTCAGATGAGAAGGAAATAGCAGGTGTCCCTCCCTGGGCGCCCTCTAGGTAAGAGGAGCCGGCAATGTCCTGTCTCTGTCTAACTTTCACGCTTCTTTCATTCCTGGCTGCACCCACACTCTACAGGCCTGGGGGCTAGAGGGGTGCTGAAAGAGAAGTAGGGTGCTAACTCCATTTATGCGTTGTTCTCATAGGGAGGGTGGGTGGGCAGGTATTTTCCCCCAGGGCCTGGTCTGGGCAGGGGTGGGGGTGGGGACTGGTACTGCTCTTTGGCTGGTGTCTCCGCAGTTGAGAACCATGTGCCAGGCCCCAGCCTAGAGCTCCACGGGCCGGGCTTGTTCCCTTCCACCCTCCCGCCCTGGCTCCCTGCTTGGTGAGAGGCACAGGCAGGACTCCTGCTTGACCAAGGAGAGCTATCTTGTTTTTGGTTTCCAGTGGCCTGTGCAGTGAGGATCCTCTCCTTCCCAAGTTGCCAGACACAGGCAACCTTGCTGCCTCAGTTTCCCCATGTGGCCAGCACAAGGCCTCCAGCCTGCTGGCAGCTGTCTCAAGTGGAAACGTCTCTTTCCGTTATGTCTGCTGCCACAGGAGGACGGGCACAGACCCTCCCTTTCTAGATTGGATTTTTTGATTCAGGAGCATTCCCACAGTTCCTGCACCGGGCCCAGTGCTTCGCCAAGCTCAGCTAGGTGAGAATGACCTGGGATGAGGGCCGGCAGTGAGTGAGACCCATGACCAACTATCAGGAAAGAGACAAAATCTCCAGGTCCTGGCAGCTGCTACTTTAAATAGCTCAGTGTGTCCTTGATTTATGTATAAAAAGAAGCCGGTGTACCTCTTCTTTTCCATGCCCATACCCTTTCACTTTCACTTTCTCTGGGCACCAGCCCTGCCCCCAGGCCCCGTGACAACTACAGAACCCAGCATGCTTTTCTCTGCCCAGGAGCTTCCAGGGCCTGAAGCTCCTGGATGTCGCTGCCCTGCGAATTCCCAGAACTGAGTCTGAGGGCCTAGCCAGAGCAAGCCACTGACGACAGTGATGGTGGCGGTGGTAGGGCCAGCTTCGGGACGACTTGTAGTGTGCAGTGTGAATGCACAGGGAAGTGAGAGCCTTAGGAAAGAGTGTGTGTCTTGGGGAGGGGGAAGTTGCAAGTTCTGAAATGGCTTTCTTTGAATAAACTTCCATGTCACGTAGCCTGGGATCTCTGTGGCTGTGTTGAGCTTGCCTCCTGGGAAGCAGTGACTGTTTTTGTACCCAGGGGGCATAAGGCAGGTGCACATCCTGGAGTTGCACCGCTGCAGCTCAAATCCCTACTCTGTCTTATCTGGTTGCGACAAGTTGCACAAATCACTAGGCTGTGTACTTCAGTTTCTTCCTGTTAAATGGGGCTGCTCATAGTACTTCCTGCAGAGTGGTTAGGAGGACTAAATGAATTCATACAAGAAAGGACTTGGAATGGTGCCAGGTGTTTAATAAATATTAGCCATCATTGAAGCTGCCTGGCTTGAATCCAACCAGCAAGAAAGAGCCCTCTTACCTGCCTCGAAGAGAAATAATTCCTCTATTCCTCGAGAGATATTGCTCCTTATATTATCTGCAACCTTTTTAAACTTCTTAAGCCAGTTATCAACCATGGATGTGGGAGCTAGAGGCGTGTGTGTGTGTGTGTGTGTGTGTGTGTGTGTGTGTGTGTGTATGTGTGTTAGCTGCTGGGAACTGAACCCAGGGACTTTTTACTGCTGAGCCACACCCCAGATAATTGATTTATTTTTGAATCAGAGTCTTGCTAAGTTGCCAAGGCTGGCCTCAAACCTGTGATCCTCACGTCTCAACCTCCCAAATACTGTAATTACAGGTGTAGGCTACTGTGCCCAGCAATCCAGGAGTCTTGATTGAATTCATGGCTGCTTCAAATTCTTTGTGGGACCTTGAGCCAGTTTCTTGCCTTCTCTGGGCCTCAGTTTGCACATCTGGCCAGTGTGGAGCTCAGATAGTGCCTGGGTAGCACAGGGCCAACTTGACCCGCTTCTGGAGAAGTCCTATACTGAGCTGCTCCTTCTCTCCCCAGGTTGTGAGATGAGCTCACAGAAGGCTTTCCAGGCACAGAGGAGTCAACTGGTGGGGCTGCTGGTCTCGGGGTCCCTGGAAGGCTTTGAGAGCATCCTGGACTGGCTGCTGTCCTGGGAAGTCCTCTCCTGGGAAGACTACGAGGGCCTCAGCCTCCCGGGCCAGCCTCTCTCCCACCTGGCCAGGCGCCTGCTGGACACTGTCTGGAACAAGGGTTCCTGGAGCTGTGAGAAGCTGGTTGCAGCCATCCAGGAGGCCCAGGCTGACTGCCAGCCCCCCGAGCTGCCTTCCTGCTGGGACCTGTACTCACTCCATGCAGCCCAGGACCTGCAGAGACACCGGCCGGCCTTGGTCAGGAGGCTCTACAGCTACGTGGGGGCTGTGCTGGACCTGGCGAGGGAGAGGGGCTTCATCAGCCAGTACGAATGTGATGAAATCCGGTTACCCATCTTCACGTCATCCCAGAGGGTGAGGTCTGACCCTGGTGCCCAGACTGGCAGGGAGAGGGCGCTGAGTCACCAGGACCTGTTGTTCTTGGGAAGTCAGCCTATGGGGTAACATGATTCCCGGGATTTCCCCCAAAGAGTGGTCAGACAAGTAGGAGCTGCTCCTGAATGCTAGTGCATCACAGGAAGTGGTGGCGAGGGCCTGGAGCCTGGGGCCGCAATGCTGCAGTGGCAAGGGCAGCTCAGGGACTTTGGGCTTCTGTTTGGAACATCTCTGGTCTTAATTTCTCTTGCCTCAATGATTTGAGGAGCACGCAGTGAGTTAATTTGTGTCTGGCACATAGGAAACACCATAGACTGCTATTATTTCTTTTGCAAGTGATGTTCTATACTTGTACACATTTATTGCTACCTTTTAAATTAACAGCTCAGTAGAGCATAACACTCCATTATACTAAATCTGTATTAATAATTAACACAACACACTGTGTGCTAATGTAGTTTAAATGTCCACGTAGGATTTCTGATATGAAATTGAGTTAGATTGTAGATGTTTGGAGTTGGAATGTGACTTCCCTTGGAAATACAATGATTCAACTGAGACCGTACCGAAAGGAAAGCGTCTGTTGGGTATTTTTGAAATTCTGTTTTATTTTCTTCAAATAGTGCTCTGCGGGCCTTCTGTGGGACAGATGGGAAACAGCCACTAACATTCCACTTTATAATCAGGAAATTAAGGCCCAGGAAAGTGGTTTGAGTAACAGTAGTTAAGAGGAGGACCATGTTGGACCTGGGGCCTTGACTCATACATTCATCATTATTCATTTATTCAACCGGAGTCTATTAGGTGCTATGTGCCAGGCTCTGTCTTAAAGCTTATATTCAAAGTGCTTTGCACATGGTAAGTCCTTGATAAATACTTGATGAAGTAAATGAATTATTGAAGAAATGAATTAAAATTCTACTGGATTGTTGAGATGGGCTGAATTGAGGAAATTTCTAATTTATATTTTTGCTTATTTTTAAAAGAAATATTTTAGCTGGGTGTGGTGGCACATGCTTGTAATCCCAGTACTTGGGAGGTTGACACATGGTGATCACAGGTTCACAGCCAGCCTCAGCAACTTAGTGAGGCCCTCCTCAACTTAGTGAGATCCTGTTTCAAAATTAAAAAAAAAAATAGGGCTGGGAATATAGCTCAGAGGTAGAATGCCCCTGGGTTCAATCCCCAGTACCTGCCCCCAACACACAAAGAAATATTTGATGTTCAAGTGAATATAATTAATTGATAATAGTCTGTGGGGGCAAAGACACAGGAGGGAGGCCAGGTTGGCAGCCTTTGCAGTGTTCCAGGGGAGCCATGATGGTTCTTGGAGCAGGATGGCAGTGGAGAGGTGATGAAAAGTGGGCTCCATAGCTGTGTCACCAATATGTAGAGCAGCCACCTGTGGCTACTGAGTGCTTGTAACATACCCAGTTCACACTGAAACTATTATTATTATTATTATTAGTAGTAGTAGTAGTAGTAGTAGTATGTGGCACTAGGGATTGAACCCAGGGGCATTCTATCTCTGAGATACATTCCCAGCCCTATTTTTTATTTTGAAACAAGGTCTCATTAAGTTGCAGAGGATCTCACTAAGTAGCTGAGGCTGGCTGTGAACCTGCGGTCCTCCTGTCTCAGCCTCCCAAGTACTGGGATTACAAGCATATGCCACCACACCTGGCATCATCATCATCATCATTATCACCATCATAATCATTATCATTATTGTTATTATTTGTATTTGTATTGAGTGTTCTGCCTCGGAGATACTCCTCAAATCTTTTTATTCTTTATTTTGAAACGGGATCTTGCTAAGTTGCTGAGACTGACCTCAAACCTGCAAACCTCCTTTCTCAGCCTCCCAAGTACTAGGATTACAGGCATACACCACCACATCTGCCTTACACTGAAATTCTTAAGGGCACAAAACACACCAGATTTTAAAGACAATATTAAAGACAGAATAAAAGTGACAGATAAAAGTGAGTTTAATTTATTTTTATTGTAAGAATGTGGCTGTTAGAAGATTTGAATTGCACATGTGGCTTGCATTTGCATCTTGCATTCTGTTTTTGTTGGACAGTGCTATTCTGGATGTACTTTGAAGGTGCAGCCAGAAGGATTTGCTGATGTTTTGCAGCTTTGGGGGATGCCTCCAGAACTTTGGGGCTGAGTATCTGGAAGGACAAAGTTGACTTTAGCTGAGATGAGGGAGGCTGCAGGTTTGGCATGTGCACTAGTCAGCATTCTCATGGCTATAGTCTAAAGACTGACCACATAACTTAGAGGAAGGAAGATTGATTTGTTCATGGTTGGAGATTTTGAATTCAGTCCATGTGAGGCTGGTGTCCGAGGATCTCAGGGCATGGCAGCAGCAGGAAGCAAAGAGAGAGAAAGCACAAAGCTTTGCTCTCGGACTATGGAGGTCAGAGGCAAGAGAGAGGGAGGGGAGGGGGAACCATATATAATCCCCGAGGCCTCAGCCCCAGGGCCCATCTTCTCTACCCACACCCTACTGCCCTAGGTTTCAACCCAGATAAATCCATTTCAATGGATTCATTCACTGCTGAGACTACAGCTCTTATGACTTAACTTATCAACCCTGAATATTAACAAATGAGCTCTTGAGGGGACATTTTATATCTAAGTACAGCAGCATATATGTGGGTTTATGAAACAAATTAAGTGGAGATGGAAAATGGGTAGCAGAGTATTCAGAATTCCACATTCAATAGAACAATTCAGGCTGGAGATGTGGGGCCAGGAGCAAAATCTGTCCAGACATTCAGACCATTAAACTCAGTGAAACTGCTTCTCTTCCAAATCATTCCTAGCTTCAGAATCATTTTGCCTATCTTTGAAGCTTTGTAGGTTTATGTCTCCATTTTATCTTATCTACTTGGTCTTGTTTTGTCTATGTTTTAGGTATTGGCTCTTTTGTGGGTTTTTGAAAGATAGCTGGATTGGATGTGTGTGTTTATTTCACCATCCCACTCTGTACCAACTTCTTAAAACTCATGTGGTTTGTTGGTTGTTTTTCGGGCCTTTCATTGTGATGAAAGAGATGCTTATGAAATTGCAATATGGATTGAGTACTTTTATCATAAATGTTTGGATCAGAAGTGTTTTGAACTTCTGATTTTTTTTTCAGATTTTGGAATACTTGCATATACCTAATGAGATATCTTAGAGACAGAACCCAGGTTTAAGCATGAAATTCATTTGTGCTTCATATGCATCCTATATAAATAGACTGAAGGTAATTTTATACAATATTTCAAATAATTTTGTACATGAAACAAGTTGTGTGGTGTGGAATTGTCCACCATGGCATCATGTTGGTGCTAAAAAAAATTGGCTTTTGGAGCATTTCAGATTTGGGGGTTTCAGATTAGGAATGCTCAATCTGTCCTCAGTAGAAACCTTTCCACACCAATCCATCAGCCCTTCTGCAAAAATTAATGGCTTCACTTTCCCTGTAGGCAAGAAGGCTGCTCGATCTTGCCACAGTGAAGGTGAATGGATTGGATGCCTTCCTTCTTCAGCACATTCAGGAATTACCAGTCCCATCATCTCTGACCTTTGAGGGTATGTATTTGTTCTCAGTTAATCTGAAAGGGAAAGGAAGTCAGTGTAGATTCGTGGTTAGGAGCAAACACACATCAGTTAGTGTCCCACATACTGGTTGCACAAGCCTCCTGAAAACTCAGTTTCCTCATTTTAAGACTAACACAACCCCCTGACTCATTGGGCTGTGGGAGGATTAGAGGAACGAACAAATTAATATTAACTCTCAGCACTCCTTACTTCCTGCACTGCCTAGTGTTAATTGGAGCCCTTGAATATTGAGGACTAACTACAGGTGTTCCTTATTATCCAAACTCTCAGCATTTGTGCCAAAAAATACAGGTACACTTATTGAGATGGGATTGTAGCTCTTTTTTTAAAAAAATATGCTTTTATTGGTACATTGTAATTATACATCCTAATGAGGTTCAGAGTCATAGAACTATACCTGCACACAGCACTTGGAGTGTTTTCCTCCAGATCTCCCCTATCCCTCCTCCCCTCCCCCATACATGTTATTGAGATTGGTATTGATAATTTCATATATGCATATAGTATTGTTATTTTGGGGGGTACTGGAGATTGAGCCCAGGAGCATTCTATCTCTAAGCTACACTCCCAGCCCTATTTTATTTTTTATTGTGAAACAGGGTTTCACTAAGTTGCTGAGGGCCTTGCTAAGTTTCTGAGGCTGTCCTTGAACCTGTAATCCTCCTGTCTCAGCCTCTCAAGTACTGAGATTACAGTTGTGTGCCACCATGCCTGGCCATAGCATTATTTTAACTGTTTCCTTCACCAAGTCTCTTTCTCTCTCACTTCCTTAATGCCTTTCTACTATTTTACTAACATCTCTACTCTTTTATCTGAAATCTCTTTTGTTGCCCAGTTTCTCCCTAGCTTCCACATATAAGAAAAAAACATACAACCCTTCATTTTTGGAGACTGGCTAATCTCCCTTAGCATAATATTCTGTATCTCTTGATCTTTGAAATTTAGTTGTTCATGATCAGAAACCCAAGAACCTAGTGGATTTGGAGAATGTGATATCCCTCAGTGCCCATGCTCGCTGACCCATCTTAGGAACAGGAGCGGCTTGGCTAGCGCTAAGATGTACCAGCATCCTGCCGGGTGCTTATGGACAGCATCTGCCCTTTGCACCAGCTCCAGGAAATAGGTGCTGTTTTCTCTACTTTGTAGATGTGGAAACTGGGTGGGGAAGTTAAGTGACAAGGTAGGTTAATTCAGGTCACCTACACTTTCTCTCTTCTTGGGAGAAGAAATTGTAAGTCGTAGAAAGAGGATGTGAGCCTGGTACTCTTGGAGCCTTGTTCGCACATCATTGAAGGGAAAGCTCATCAGTACTGAAGACCCTTGAGCTGTGTGCCTGGGGCTGGCAGATGAGTTATCACCTGGGGCCCTGCCCTCTGGGCAACAAGCAAACTCATGGGCAGGATGGCTGAAGCCTGTGCTTGAACTTGAGTCTGTGCCATCTCATCTTACAACAGAGTATTGATATCAAAGCATGGTGCCTCCCTTAGGCCCTGATGAGATCATCAAGCATAGCTGGTCCTGTAGGTGTCGAAACCCTGCGTCATCAAGATGGGGTGACAGTTGATGTGTGTTTAAAATGCAAGTTAAAGCCGGGCATGGTGGCACACGTTTGTAATCCCAGTACTTGGGAGGCTGAGACCAGAGGATCCGAGTTCTCGGCCAGCCTCAGCTGCCTAGTGAGGCCCTCTGCAACTTAGTGAGACCCTGTTTCAAAAAATAAAGAATAAAAATTAGGATTGGGGTGTAGCTTTGAGGTAGAATGTCCCTGAGTTCAATCCCCAGTACAGTACTACAAAAAAAAAATGCAAGATAATTTTTTGGAGAATTTTAATATCATTAATGATGGCTGGGAACCTGCATTTGAAGTCAGGATGTGGGAAAAAAAGATATATATCTTTCCATGTCCACTCTGCTCCTGATATATCCAGAGGGTAGAAAGCTCTGGGAATAAAAGAGGGGACACAGACTGGGTATGGTGGTGTATTCCTGTGGTCCCAGGTACTCAGGAGGCTGAGGAAGGAGGATCACTTGAGCCCAGGAATTTGAGACCAGCCTAGTGAGACCCCATCTCAAAGAAGAGAGGAGGAGGAGGAGGAGGAAGAGGAGGAGGAGGAGGAGGAAGAGGAGGAGGAGGAGGAGGAGGAGGAGGAGGGTGTGGTAGCACATGCTTATAATCTCAGTACTTGGGAGGCTGAGACAGGAGGATCACAGTTTTGTGACCAGAGTTAGCAACTTAGTGAGGACTTTTGCAACTTAGTAAGACCCTGTTTTCAAATTTTAAAAAATAGGGTTGGGGTTTAGCTCAGAGGTAGAATACCCCTGGGTTCAATTGCCAGTACCATAAATACATACATATTATATACATATATACATACATACATACATACATACAAGGAGGAGGAGGAGGAGGAGGAGGAAGAGGAGGAGGAGGAGGAGGAGGAGAGAGAAGACAGAGTGTCTGCTCTGTGTGCCTCTGTACGACCTCGGTGAGCTAAGAGCTCTATGTGAAATTTACTAATTTGCCCCTGGGTTGAGAATAAATGAGCCAGTACTTGGCTGGGGGCAGTGAGACCACGATGAGGTGAATCACACTGACGTCCCTCCAGCCTGGGACTCTGGGCCAGAACTTCCCCATTTCCCAAAAGGGGAACTAAACCTTGACACACACTGGAATCAGAATGATAACATGAGAACTCTTCCTGCAGAGGGCCCAGGAGGATGGGGACAGGCAGGCAGAATCAGCTCACGTCTGAGTGCTTGGCCTGGGCACCCAGGTGACCGAGGCCCTTTAGCACTAGACCCACCAGGTTATGCAAGCTCGCCTCCCACCTCAAGGCCCCTTACTTCTTCGTGTCTGCAAAGTCCCCTTTGTCATGTAAAGGAAATATTCACTGGTTCCAGGGATCAGGATGTGGGCATATTTGGGGGACCACTGCTGTGCCTGATGTCCCCACTAACATAACAGTAAACACCACTTTTTGATTCTTACCAAGCATCAGGTATTCTCTAAATGATTTCACTGCCTCCTGAAACAATATTTGAAGATATGATTGTCACCAGTTTTACAGACAAGAAAATCAAGGATCAGACAGGCTAAGAAGCTTGCTCAAATTAATAGTGGGCCCAGGATTTACACTCGGGTGTATCTGACTTCAGAATCTGCACTCCTTAGTCCTTACACCTTCTGTTTCCCTTTAGAAAGAGGCAACTGAGGCTGAGGGGTGAGGGACGTGTTTAAGATCAGTATGGTGGGGTGAACATCGACATGCAGGTCCTCCGCCACTCAGCCCTCCCTCGCCGTCAGTGACGATGTCAGTAATAGTTGTGGTGGTGGCAATGTCTTTTGAAGACTTAACTTTGTGTTGGGTGCTGCACTAGGCACCCGGCATGCATTAGCTCAGTTGATCCATGTAAACATTCTGTAAGGCAGCGACCGCCAGTCTGCCTCCTCCACGGTTCCATGGCTGTCCTCAGCCCACAGGTTGTGAGTGAGGGGAGTCAGGATGAATGCCCACTGGTTCTCTCCCATTAGCAGGTCCACAATACCTTGCGCCACCCACTCTCTGGCCAGGTCCTTCTTGACCACTGCCCCACCCTCATTTGCATGTCTTCTGTCTTCCAGCTTCTGAGTGCAAAAAGTACATATCCAAGCTGAAGACCACGGTGTCCGCGCAGTCTCGCTTCCTCAATACTTACGACGGGGCAGAGAATCTGTGCCTGGAGGATATATACACAGAGAATATCCTGGAGCTCCGGACAGAGGCAGGCATGGCTGGAGCCCCGCAGAAGAGCCCTGCCACCCTGGGCCTCGAGGAGCTCTTTAGCACGCACGGCCACCTCAATGAGGATGCAGACACCGTGCTGGTGGTGGGGGAGGCGGGCAGCGGCAAGAGCACGCTCCTGCAGCGGCTGCACCTACTGTGGGCGACCGGGCAAGACTTCCAGGAGTTTCTCTTCGTCTTCCCATTCAGCTGCCGGCAACTGCAGTGCGTGGCTAAGCCACTGTCGGTCAGGTCGCTGCTTTTTGAACACTGCTGTTGGCCTGATGTCGGCCAACAGGATGTCTTCCAGTTCCTCCTTGACCACCCTGACCGTGTCCTGCTGACCTTTGACGGCTTTGATGAGTTCAGGTTCAGGTTCACGGACCGAGAGCGGCACTGCTCTCCGACCGACCCCACGTCGGTCCAGACGCTGCTTTTCAACCTCCTGCAGGGCAACCTGCTGAAGAATGCCCGCAAGGTGTTGACCAGCCGTCCTGACGCGGTGTCGGCCTTCCTCAGGAAGTACGTGCGCGTGGAGTGCCACCTCAAGGGCTTCTCGGAGGAGAGCATTGAGCTGTACCTGAGGAAGTGCCACCGTGAGCCCGGGGTGGCAGACCGCCTCATCCACCTGCTCCAAGCCACCTCAGCCCTGCACGGTTTGTGCCACCTTCCTGTTATTTCCTGGATGGTGTCCAAATGCCACCAGGAACTGTTGCTGCAGAGCGGAAGGTCCCCAAAGACGACCACAGATATGTACCTTCTAATCCTACAGCACTTTCTGCTGCATGCCTGCCCCCCAGACTCAGCCTCCCACAGCCTGGGCCCCGGCCTCCTTCGAGACAGGCTCTCCACCCTCCTGCACCTGGGTCAGCTCGCTCTTTGGGGCCTGGGTATGTGCTGCTACGTGTTCTCAGCCCAGCAGCTCCAGGCAGCACAGGTCAACACTGATGACATTTCTCTTGGCTTCCTGGTGCGTGCCCAAAGTGTCACGCCGGGGAGTGTGGCACCCCTGGAGTTCCTCCACATTACTTTCCAGTGCTTTTTTGCTGCATTCTACCTGGTGCTCAGTGCGGACATGCCCACGGCCTCGCTCAGACACCTCTTCAACTGCCGCAGGCCAGGCAGTTTGCCCCTGGCCAGGCTGCTACCCACACTGTGTGTCCAGGGTTCTGGGCACAAGGAGGACAGCACAACGGCTTTGCTGCAGAAGGCTGAGCAGCACAACCTTCAGATCACAGCAGCCTTCCTGGCAGGGCTGTTATCCCAGGAGCGCCAGGACTTGCTGGCTGAATGCCAGGTGTCCAGGAAGGCCCTGCTCCAGCGCCAGGCCCGTGCCCGCTGGTGTCTGGCCCGCAGCCTCCGCAAACACTTCCAGTCCATCCCGCCAGCCTTGCCGGGTGAGGCCAAGAGCATGCATGCCCTGCCTGGATTTGTCTGGCTCATCCGGAGCCTGTACGAGATGCAGGAGGAGCGGCTGGCGCAGGAGGCTGTGCGCAGGTTGGACGTCGGGCACCTCAAGCTGACATTTTGCAGCGTGGGCCCTGCGGAGTGCGCTGCCCTGGCCTTCGTGCTGCAGCACTTGCGGCGGCCCGTGGCCCTGCAGCTGGACTATAACTCTGTGGGTGACATCGGGGTGGAGCAGCTGCTGCCTTGCCTCAGGGTCTGCAAGGCTCTTTAGTGAGTGTTGCTGGCACTGCCGGTCTGGCTTGGGGGGGTGAGGAGGGTGGTTTTAAGGTTAGGTGTGGGGACGCCCATTGGAACTCCATTGGGAATGCCCAGGGGAACTCTACTGAAGTCTGGGTGGGCCCAGCCGCTGCTCTGCCACCCCAGACCTCTTCCTATTCTGGGCCTTACTCTCAATACGTAACAACAATAGCTGCACTTCGTTAAATGTCCTCTGTGCCCAGCACTGTGCTGCGCTGTCCAGAATGACCTCCTTTAATCTCCACAACCACTCTAAGCTGACAGCAAGGACATTATGATCCTGTTATCCTTGGTTTGAGGCTCAGAGAAGTGAAGTAACTTGTTCAGAGCAGTACAGGACATGGCAGGCTGTGGTTTACAATTTTTCTGATTACAAGTTTCCTCCTATCCTTTCCCCCCAAGTAACCTGTCCGTGGATGCATTTCTGGGGCTCTAGGAAAACCTTGAGGTCACTTGCAAAGTATTGTGTGATGTGTTTGTATTATAGGAATTACTTCAAATCAAAGGTGACTTATGACCCGTCTGAGACTTTAAAATCCCCACCACATGGGAATTTCGGGACTCGAGAGATAGAATGCTAGCAGGGTTTCTCTCACTGTTTTATTCCTAGGTAGTGCAGTGTCTGGATGGGATTTGGAATTGCCTGGGGGAGGGAGTACTGCTTTCCCTGCCTGGCTGAAGATGTGAGGTTTCACTCTTTGGAATGTCTGTGTTCTTCAGGGTGTGGATCTTTTTTTCCACATCCTGGGGCAGCTCCCCAATTCCATTTCCATTCTATAAAGGGGGTGTCCTGCTGTCTATTTAAAAAAACACGAGAAAGCAGAAATTGTAGATTAAAGTGAAAATCTATTCACAGCAACTTTGGGGCTGCTTCCAGATGACCTTAGTTGACCCTAAGCAAAGAGCAGTTCTCTCCTTATATTAGGATTGTGTATCTCCTCTAAGCGAAGCAGCAGACTTTTTTTTCCTCCATGGGTATCTATTTGAACCTGTGCAGTGGCTCTTGTTAATCCTCACAGAAGGACCATGATCAGAAGTTAATAACAATATAAAATATGTGTCATTAGTACATGATATGTATATTATATACAATTAATATATAAATATGAATATACCAAGCAAGGGCTTGGCGGAGATAGATGGTATCCTTAAGTTGGGTAATTGGAGGAGGCTTTAATAAAGGGGCTGCCTGTAGAAGTGAAGACAGGAGTTAGAAAGAGCCAAGGGGGGTGGTGCAGGGCCTGGGGCTGTAGCAGCTGGGGTGGGCCTGAAGGGGCAGGGAAGGAGTACTTACCAGCCGAGAGGAAGGGATGGAGAGGGCTGCTTGAGCTTTGGCAATCTGGGGTTGGGGAGAATTAAGCCTGGCTCTCTCTCCTTTCCCTGAGTCTTGGCTCCTGCCAGTGCCTTCTGCTGACCCAACCTATCAAGGAGGCAGAGCCATCTGCCTGCTGATGTTGTCCATGGATATCAGCCTCCATGGACCAGGAGCTCAGGAAGGAGGGGGAGATTGGATCTGACCAGGTAAAGGAAGATGGATGGCCAGCGCAATATTCTATTTGCTTAGCAGGGAAGAAACATGGTATTTTGACTGGGGAATTTGGAGACCCTGTCTGGTGAAGCTATTCTTATAGAAATATGAATGAAACTTTTTCCTGGATAGTGGGCCCATAGTTTTTTGTTTTGTTTTACCAGGCTCTCTAAGGGGCCCTTGAACCCCAAGAGGCCAGGCACCACTAGTCTGGATGATCCACAAAGACCAGTCCATCTCTAGAATTCTTGAATGGGTCCTCTCTTTTCAAATAGGAATGGTCATATGATCTCCATGGTGTGCAGGAGGGCTGGGTGGCTCT
Source organism: Graphiurus murinus (assembly GCA_004027655.1). Classification (NCBI taxonomy): domain Eukaryota; kingdom Metazoa; phylum Chordata; class Mammalia; order Rodentia; family Gliridae; genus Graphiurus; species Graphiurus murinus. The sequence goes on along the minus strand of PVLC010001807.1, from coordinate 43,618 downwards.
CTCTATTTTCAGAGAAAAGTGAGGCTGGCCTGATTCTAGCACATGGTACTCGGACTGTAGCATGTTAAGATGCTTGTTGAAATGTAGACCCATGGGCCTTCCCCCAGTCATTCCCATTCAGTAGATCTGGGGTGGTAGGCTAGGAATCAGTGTTTTTAATAAACATCACTGGTGATTTTGATACAAGTCTCATACGGTGAGAATTACTGGTCTATACGAATCAGCTTGATTTTCTATTAGCAGTTTTCATGGTTTGGTTAAGTCCCCCAAAGGTCCATGTGTGAAATTCTGGTTCTCAGAGTGGCACTACTGGGAGGTGGTGGAGCCTTTAAGAGGTAGAGCCTTGTGGGAAGCCTTTAGATGACTGAAGGCATGCCCCTGAAGGGGATTGTGGGACCTGGCCTCTTTCTCTTCCTCTGTGCTGCCTCGCGTGTGATGTAGTGGCTTTGCCCCTTTGCACATACTTGCCATGATGGACCTTGGCACAGGCCTAAAAGAAATGGGGCCAAATCACTTGTGGAGTGGATTGTCCAAAAGTGTGCACCACAATAATTTTTTTTCTCTTTATAAGTGAGTTATCTCAGGCATTGTGTTATAGTGACAGAAAGCTAACATAGCAGTTAAAGTCCATGACCAAGTTCTGCTGCTCTTTACCTTACAGCCATAAAGTTGCATTTCCTCATTGTGTGTGTGTGTATGTGTGTGTGTGTGTGTGTGTACATGTGTACATGCACACACATGTATGTTTGTATGTATGTGTATTTGTACAAACACATACTTAGAAAGAGACAGACAAAAACAGAGAGACAGGGAACAAAAGAAAGAGGAAGTGAGGAAGGAGGGGTAGGCTCTTCTCCCACAGTGCTAGGCTGCCTCTCTCCCACTCCAAGTGTTTCCATGCCAACTGAAATCTTCAGCCTCTAGGAAACGCTGAGTGTAAAGTGCCCCTATGCAGCTTTCTTTAGACCCTGGTTCTCTCTGACTCTCGGGTGATGGGTTTCAAAGTTTTTTGGCGGTGACCCATGGTGAGAGAGAGCAAGTAAGCAGACACACCAGCATGTGGAATTGAAACACAACTTGGTGAAATGACTTTCCTTTGTTAACCCTGATGCACTCTGCTCTTTTCTTCTGTCTGTTCTATTTCAGTTTTAAAAATGCTGCTTGGGGCCTTAAAAATTGGTCTCGTGACCCACAAATGGGTCACAGAACTGCAGTCTGAAGACCACTGCTCCAGAGAGCCTGTAGAAGGCCACAAGAGAGACCCTACAGTTGTGGTTAGGGGTGGGGTTTGGACCAGACCACTTAGCCTGGGCCCTCTTTTTTTAGGTGCTCTGTAGCCCTAGCAAAATCACTTCACTTGTCTGTGCCTCAGTTTCTTTCTCCCTAATGAAAATAAGAGAAATACCTTCTTTCTGGGCTTGTCATCAGGGTAAATAACATTACCCTGTTGGGAGGTGCCTAGGATGGTGGCGGGTACACAGGATGATTATAAGCGACTCTCACGTGTGCCAGCTGCTCATATGGCTTTGTGTGCATAGCCTGGTGAGGGTGGTAATGCCATTGTTTCTTTCAAATATGTAGCTAACAAATAGCTAGTAAGTGGTTGGTCAGGACCAAAACATCCAGATGAGGGACTCCAGTGTCTGAGCTGATAGCCAGTTAGTCCCGCCTCCTGAGTCTGCCTGAAGATAAATAATCATGTGCACAGTTGTTAAAATATACAGATCCAGCCAGGAGTGTAATCCTAGTACTTGGGAGGCTGAAGTAGTTTCGAGACCAGCCTCAGCAACTTAGCAAGACCTTCAGCAATTTAGCAAGACCCGTTTCAAAATAAAAAATTTAAAAGGGCTGGGGGTGTAGTTCAGAGGTAGAATGCTCCTGTGTTCCAGACCCAGTACTGTACCAAACCAAACCAAACAAACAAACAAAAACCCCCAACACAGATCCCTGTGTTCTGCCCCATAAATATGGACTCCCCAGGATAGAGTCCCAAGAATCTGTGCTTCAGGAAACCTTTCAGATGACCTTTTGATCAGGTGAGTTTTGGGAACACTGCGCCAAGAGGAGTTTTGGAAGGGCTTGCGAGGCAGCGTCTGCCCTGCCGGAGGAGTGTCACAGGGGCTTCAGTAATCACCACTGTGTGCACATTCTGGAAGGTCTGGCCATTCCCATCCTCTGTAGAGGGTGGTGACCACCACTGCCCTCGGGGGTGGCCTGTCTGGTTCTGGCAGCACCTTTCCCTAGGTCAGCTCCTTTCCCCGGGACCCTCAGTGAGACTTCTGTAGTGATCATTGTCCTTTTGCAGAGATGGAAACCGGGCCTGAGATTAGATCTGTGACTGTCTGAGGAATCCAGTGTTTAGAGTAGGGAGTCTGGCTCCCCAATGCTTGGGCTCTCCCCAGCATCACCAGCTGCCTGGCCAGGGCTGCGGGGGGCTCCTGGGGGTGCTCTTCCCTTGTGGTGACTCTGAGCACAGATGCTGGCACTTTGGAGAAGAGTAAAAATCTCTTTGGGGATTTTGTACATTCTCTCCCCTCTCCTATCAGTTCAATGTTCTAATTCATCTTTTTTGTCACTTTTAGTTTGCGCGATAACAATATCTCAGACCGAGGCATCTGTAAGCTCACTGAGCATGCCCTTCGCTGTGAGCAGCTGCAGAAGTTAGCGTAAGTCTGCCGGGCTGTGGACTTGGGCCTTGGATCCCTGCTCTCGCTCCCGGCTGTGCCACTCGGGCAGCGCTGAGTGAGTGATGCACTGGTTCGAGCTTACTGACCAGATGCTTTGTCTCCATGTCTCTTCTCTCCTGGAACACAACAGTTTGTTCAACAACAAATTGACTGACGGCTGTGCGCACTCCATGGCCAAGCTCCTTGCTTGCAAGCAGAACTTCTTGGCATTGAGGTGAGCCCTGGGTTCCCTGACTCCTTGCAAACTCATTTTTAGTGTGGTCTAGCTGCTACCCTGGGCTGGCCTACAGGGGGCTTGTGGCCTCCTGACTGAGTACTGGACAGAGCCTCGTTTCCAACTGGGTCTCTGCTGCTGTGAGCTCCTCTGGACCAGCTCTGCTGAGGGCTGCCTGGCCATTGACCTTCAGCCCTCAGGATGAAGGGGTTTCCAGGCTCTTTTCCTTCCCTGTGTCTATGAGTGTCACAAGCTCTCTGGGCTTCTTTGAGTCTGTCCTGCTGGGGGAGGCACACGCAGTCACTTGCTACCACAGCTGTGGCAGCTGTTTGCGCAACTGCTCGCAGGAGGTCCTTTCACTGCTGGAGCAAGCCACAGTGCTCCAGAGCCTCCTGGCCTCAACTGGAGTCTGTCTCCACCCAAATGCCATCAAAATGCCCCTCTAGCTGGCCCCTGGGTTGGCCTGACCCTTCTCTCTCCCTCTCAGATATTCTTTTTTTTTTTTTTTTTTTTTTTTTTTTGCGGTACTGGGGATTGAACTCAGAGGCGTTCTACCTCCGAGCTATACCCCCAGCCCTATTTTTTTATTCTTTATTTTGAAACTGAGTCTCACTAAGTCGCGGAGTGCCTCACTAGGTAGCTGAGGCTGGCCGCGAACCCGCATCCTCCAGTCTCAGCCTCCCGAATGCTGGGATTACAAGCGTGCGCCACCACGCCCGGCTCTCTCTCAGATATTCTTGCCTCCTATGATTCGTGAGGCAGTAAAGGGAGTAAAGTAAAGAATTGCTCCCATCTCTTCTCCCCACCTGCTGGGCTGGGTTGGGGGATGGGAGCTGCCTTTTTTTAAGTTTGGCTGTGTAGCTCAGCTCAGCTGGAGCTGCCAAGGCCAAGGTCACAAATGCCATTTTTACAAAAGACTCAGTTCTGACACTCCCACCTGCTCCCCCAGACTGACCTGATCCACCTGTCCAGGGAGGGCTGTGGGTATCACAGGGGCGCTGTACCCACAATTGAAGCCTGGGTTTGTGGGTAGTACATTGTAGTTGAAATTAAGGAGTACTGGGGCTAGGTGACCAGAGTATGAATCTAGGAGCTCTTGAGATCTGAATCCTCATTAGCTGTGTGAATTTGGGTCAGCCCAATGTCTCCGTGCCTCTGTTTCCCTAATGTTAGCTCCCTCATAGGTTGTTGGGGTGGGTGAGCAAGTTAATATTCATGGCGAGCTGGTGCAGTACAGTAAGTGCTTTATATAGTAAGCTCAGTGACTGAAAGATCGTGGGCAAATTATGTAATCTTGCAGCTTGTTTATCCGTATGTTCGTCCAGTCTTCCAAGAAGGGATTAGATGTGCAACAAATGTATTGGGGAGGGGAGCTGGGGAGGCTGGCACTGGGGGAGGTCTGACCCCCAGTGCAGGAGAGAGGGAAAGAAGGCAGGCCTGGAGGAAGGACTGTGGACTTCAGTGCCCACGGGGCCTAGGCGAGGGGCTGGTCTCGTGTCTCTCAGTCACGGCCTGTGAGAAGCAGGCCATGGTGCAGCAGCCATGAGATTGGATTCTGGGCACAGCAGCCGAGGCCCTTGGTTACCTATAGGGAGCTGAGGTTGGAGGTCCCGGAGGACCCTTCTGGAAGGGGATAATAGCACCTGCCCTATACGATTGTTGTGAGCCAGAGTGGCTTAAGGTGCTTGGAAGAGATAAGAGTATATGATCCTTCCAGGAAGCTTGGAGTGTGGGTGAGAGTTCTGGGGACTTCCTTGAAGCTCTTGGAACTGTCTGGATCTGGCTGCAACTGGTACCTCCCTAGCTGCGACCCTCCCTTCTGCAGTGTCCCTTTTGGGGTCAGCAGCGAACACCCCCACAAGGCTCAGAGGGCTCCCTCCTGCCCCAGCTCTTGTAGAACAGGCAAATGCTACCTGTGGCAAGACAGTGGGCCTGAGAATACCACAGAAGGCCCACTGGAGTCTGGACGGAGGATGGCTGAGACCGAGGAGGAGAGGTGTTGACAGTGAGTCCTCCTTGTCCCCTGGGAAAACTTTCCTAAGACAGAGGCCTGCTGTGGCTCCTGCCCAGACCTGTCACTGCTTTGCGATCTAGCCCCAGACATACATGCTTTCCCTTCACTGGTGGAAAGCAAGGTTGAGGTCCTGGAGGCTGTAGAGTCAACTGAACAGCCCGTGGCCGCTGCACCCTGGCCAGATCTTCAAAGGTTTCCTCCTGGCCTCCTTGCCCAAGCCGCTGACCAGCCTCCTCCCCTGCCCCCTGCTGCGTTCTCAGCCTCTTCTGTCTTCCCTTCCAGGCTGGGGAATAACCACATCACCGCCGTGGGAGCGCGGGTGCTGGCCCAGGGGCTCCGAGCCAATGCTTCCCTGCAGTACCTGGGGTAGGTCGGATTCGAGGCCAGTGGGGCCTCCACGGAGGACTGCAGGGGCTTTTCGGACTTTAGGGACAGGGGAAACTCACCAGCCAGAAGGCCCCGGAGGCAGCCCAGGCTCCAGTGAGGAGAGTGGGTGGCCCTAGGCTGCCTCTGCACTTGCTTCTTCATCTGATAAACAGAAAGTGCAGGATGTCAGGGTTGGGGGAGGGCTGTGCCATAAACTGGGGATAGGGGGCCTCTGGTCCTTGGGGTCCTGGGGGTGATTAGGGCTGGACTTTGGCTGTGCCTTGGAATCATTGTATGGTTCTGAAGAACACCATGTCCTGCTCCCCACCCCAGACTAATGAAATGAAGGTATCTCAGGGGTGTGCATCCATGATGAGGACCCCTGGCCTAGGAAAGGACTGGGGCAAGGATGAGACTAGGTCTGGGGCAGGAGGGTGCTGTCCGGTGTTCTGCAGTGCTTCTGCTTGTAGTAGGGCCATGCTCGTGCCTGTGGGAGAAGGAAAGGGGCCCACCCACAAACTGTGAAAGGACTCCCAAATACCATAGAGGTTCCCTGTTGCTAGGCAGAGAGACTATCCCCCAAGATTGCACCTGTGCTGCGTGAGCTGGGATCTATTTGATAGGAACTAGAGGACTTTAGAATCTGAGACTGTAGAAAGAGATAATAACTTTAGGGCCCAGGTGTTCCTACCCATTTCACAAGCCCTGTTTGAGCCAGGAATGGGACTGTATTGCTCCAGAAATCAACAGCTCTTTCAAGCTGCATTAGTAGCAACAGAGTCTGCAACAAAGGAGGCCGCAGCCCCTGCTGAGCTCCCCTCTGCTTGAGATCTCATCTGCCACAACTGGGAAGTTTATTTCTTTTTTAAAAAATGTATTAAGGCACCTTTCTGGACCAGGTACTGTGCTGAAACTCCAAATCCTGTCCCACAAACTGTTCTTGTATTTTTTTATTTTTTGCTTTACAATATATTATGGGCATCCTTTCAGATCATCATGATATTATTTTAGGAAGAAGAGTTGCATAGTATTCTACTTCTGGGATGTACTTAATCTAACAGTCACCTGTTGGCACAAGCTGAGGTTGTTTCCAGGGTTTTGCTATTACAGCCCGAGCTCGGTGAATACTTAGCTATTTCATGAAGGTGCAGAAAACATCCTGGCGTAGCTATCTTTGATCATTTATGCACATACACATCCAGGGTAAGTCCCTGTATGTACAATAGCTGAGTCAGAAAGCATGAGCTGGGCTCCACCTTTTGAAAGAGATGTTTCCAAACTATGGTGGGTCAGAGGAGGATGATCCATAAGGTGAAGCAGTTGGACACCATGGAGGAATTGGGGAAATTAAGAAGGAACAAGAGACCAGGAACTGACTTGTGGGAGAAATAGACTTGTCCTGGGTGGTCCCTGGGGATAGTTATGGACTTGTAGGTGGCAGCTATACCAGGAAGCAAAATGTCAGGAAAAATGTCACAACCATGTGACTTGCTGTTGAGAGGAGAGTGAGTTCCCTGTCCCTGAGGATAAGGGGTGGGGGGGGGCCCTATTGTACCTTAAGTCTGTGATTTAAGGCTTCTGGAAATCCAAGGGAAGTTTGGACATCCCATTAAAATGATGGCAGCAGGTCCCCTTTGCTGGGACTGAAGTACCCCAGTGAGACCTCTCTGGAATTGGGTGGCCCTCCCTCTCTGGTGGGAGCTGCAGAGAACTGCTCCATTTGTTGTGTCTAGGATGTGTCTAGGACCCACAGGAGGGTCTCACTAACACTATCTGTTGACTTTGTTGGCCTTCTCAGGTTCTGGGGCAACAGGGTGGGCGACGACGGTGCCCAGGCACTGGCTGAAGCCTTGGTGGATCACCAGAGCTTGAAGTGGCTCAGGTAAGCTGCAGGGTCTGTTCTGCATTGATCATAAGGGGAGCCAGGGGAAGAGGGAAGAGCTTGGGCCAGGTTTGTAGGTGGCTAAACTTCATTTCCATTCGCCTGGATTAGGCAGTGGGGGGGGGGGGGGAGAAAGATCACTGGTTTTGGAGTCAGGACACTTGAGGCTTTCTGGGTGAATTTGGAGATGACTTCCCCTCTTGGGGTCTTGATTCTCTACTTGAAAATTAAAGATCTTGTGCTGAATCAATCATATTTTAGCTTAAGGACCAATTCCAACCCATCGATAGTGGCTGTCCTCCTGTTGAGAAAGATTTGAAGTGCTTAAAGAACACTGTAATCAATTAGTGATGTCTGAAATGGAGCACACTTGGACAGTGGGGCTGTGTGTGCCATGCAGTTTGCCCTTCATAGGCTAGCGCGTCTCTCTCTGCTCTGACACATTTTTTGTTTGATTATATCTAGTCTCGTGGGGAACAACATTGGCAGTGTGGGAGCCCAAGCCTTAGCGCTGATGTTGGAAAAGAACGTGGCACTAGAAGAACTCTGGTGAGTTTGGGGATTCCTTGTTATGGGGAGGCAGATGACAACCTTTCTTGATTGCCTGGTTGCACCCATGGGAGCAGCTGTGTGGATGAGACAAAAATGGATGACTGATTGATTTTAGCTTTTTTACATATTGAGTGGTATGAAGCATATAGAGCCTGGTGTACAGCTGCTCATTCTTTTAATTTAATTCTGTTTCTTGGTTTGCTGGTTTGCATACCTCCTGCACATGGCATAACAGTTAAGAGCACAGATTCTGGAACCAAGTAGGCAAGTTGAATAACAGTCTCTAAGTCTCAGGTTTCTTACCTTTAAAATGAGGGTAAGAAGGCTTCCAACTATAAAAAGATGTGAGAATTAAGTAAGGGAGTGCCTGTGAGGGCTTAATATAGTGCCTGGCATATGTGTAAGTGCTCCATAAATGTTAAACCATAGGTAAGGTAAGGTTGCTGCTGCTATTATTACACTACTACTGGTGCTATGACTGATACCAATAACGAAGTTTTGTTATTTCAGTGAATTTGAGTTCTGCAGAACACAGAGTATTAGAATCAGGGGCTACCTTGGAAGGTGAATGGAGTTAGGGGTCGTTGAAAGAGGAACCATGAATTGTGCTAATACTGTTGTTCTGAAGCAGTTTCAAGTCTTATCCTTTAGATGCTGCTAATCATCTTCAATTCCAGGAACATCTTTGTAATTCTAGATTATATCAAGAAGACAAAATACTGAATGTTTGATTCTTTTCCCAGGAAGCAGAGAAGCACTGGGGCGTACAAGCGTTGCTACAATGCTCAAGTGCAGATATTGTGGATGGACGGTTGTGGATGGGTCGTGGCCATGGGCAGGGCTCACTAGCTCTGCTAAAGGACCATTGATGATATCCTGATTGGATTTTGCCACTTTTCATTTCATAGTGGAGGAGCACCTTACTGTTATGATCACTATTAAAAGAAAAAATTTAGACAAATCAAATTGGCAGAACTAATTTGAGCAAACACTGAGAACCGGGCAGCACTCAGAGCCAGGAGAGGTTCTGAGAGGAGGGCTCCACCCAGCCGTACAGGCAGGCAGCGTATATGGTCAGGAAAAGGAAGTGATGCACAGAAACGGCTTGCTCAGTATAGCTATGTGTTTGCCTTATTTGGGCACAGTGTGTTGGGCTGGCAGCCTGTGAGTGGCTGAAATTCTGCTATTTGTTAGAAGACTATAGTCATAAGTTGCAGTTTGTTTACATACTAAGTTAGGTTGTAGGTAGCTACGTAGGCACTATAAAGTATGGAGGCAATCTCAGACCAAATTTAGTTTAACATTACATTAAGTTGAAAGTGATAGAAAACCTCTATTTACATGGCTTAAACCAGTAAAGGGTTTATTTTCTCAAATAGGCAGCCTGGAGGTAGGCAGTGTAGGGCTATTATGGTGGCTACTAAAGGCTAGCAGAGGCCTCCATTCTGTCTCTGGTTTTTTTTTTTTTTTTTTTTTTTTTTCTGTTCCATCATCTTTAAGCCTGTGGATTCATCCTCATGGTTGATTGCCTCATCATCATAACATGGCTGTTCCATCTGCAGCATTTACTCTTCTATTCCAAGATTTAGTCTATATACCTGAGAGGGACAAAGAGCACAGGCCAGCTGGTTCTCTCCCTTTTAAAAAGCCCCACCTGCCAACTTCCATTATATATCAATGGCCGTGTGAATGTCACTTGGCCAACCCTGGCTACAGGAGAGAGTGGGAAGTGTAGTCTTTTTTTTTTTTTCACCAAGAATATGACTGCCCAAAATGAAATGAGGTTTCCATGGATATGGGACAGCTGGAGCATGAAGGAACTTATTATGTAGAAGAGCCTTGTAGTGAATTCTCTTGCAAAGATGTCCTTGGAAGCTATGCATTGTGGCTTATTCCTGTAATCCCAGTACTTGGGGAGATGAGGCAGGAGGATTGCAGGTTTGAGGCCAGCCTCAGACACTTAGCAATGTCGTCAGCAACTTAGTAAGACCTCGTTTCAAAATAAAAAGTTAAAAATGCTGGAGGCAGGGGTAGCTCAGAGGTGGAAGGTCCCTGAGTTCCATCCCTAGTACCAAAGAGAGAAAGAGAGAGAAAGAGAAAGAGAAAGAGAAAGAGAGAGAGAGAGTGAGAGAGAGAGAGAGAAAGAGAGAGAAATTGATCCCTGGAATTGAGAATCCTCAACCTTACCTCATCTATTCTTATTTGTGAGTTTGGATTTTCAGATGTTGGATTTTCTACCTGGTGGAGTTGAGGAGGGAGCATGTGGATTAATCTTTAATGGCATCATCTTCCATAATAAGTGTCCTAACATTAACTGGATTTTCTCTCTTGTTCTCACTAGCCTGGAGGAGAACCATCTCCAAGATGAAGGTGTGTGTTCTCTCGCAGAAGGACTGAAGAGAAATTCAAGTTTGAAAATCCTGAAGTAAGGCACCTGTAAGCAGGAGCTGGGGCCTTAATGGCTGGCCTTAGGAGGGGGATCTGAATTGAGATCTGGGCAGCTTCCCAGCCCAGGTAATCCCACAGCTGGCCTGTTAGACAATGATGTGCATTGGTCTGGGTAGACAGGGATTCCTGTCCCAGCAAACACTGGTGGGAGAGTAGTGAAGAGAGGCAGGACGGGCTGCTCACCCATGAAGGGGAGTTGTCGGTCAATTATCACTGAAGGTAACTGGAGCCCAAAACTACTGGGACCTTCCAGGCATCAGTATAAAACACATCAGGTCCCCCACCACCCTCGTGGATGAGGAAGTGGGGGCTTCTTTGATGCCTCTGGCTTATCCTCGTGTGGCTGAGCTTGCTCCTGGGGTCAGGAGAAAGGCCTCTGGCAGACAGAGGGCAGTCTTCCCAGCCAGCAGCCCTCAGAGCTGGAGGCGAAGGCTCAGGGAGCAGAGGTGGGTGGGTTGCTAAGTGCAGCTGCTGTGTGGCTCACAGGTGCCCCTCCCGCTCCGGGGTCAGTGCCGCTCAGGCAGGAGGGCTCTGCACGTCCCGGCCGGTGGTTTCTCTCACTGTGCTGTGCAGGCGTGAGTGCTCCCAGTCTTTCAGGTGTGCATTTACTTGTCCCCTTGACACACATTCAGTTATGCACACGTTCACCCAGGTTTGTATTCATTCAAGAAGTGTTCCTTGAGCCAGGCGTGGTGGCGCACGCTTGTAATCCCAGCATTTGGAAGGCTGAGACCGGAGGATCCGGGTTCTCAGCCAGCCTCAGCTACCTAGTGAGGCCCTCTACAACTTAGTAAGACCCGGTTTCAAAATAAAGAATAAAAAATAGAGCTGGGAGTATAGCTCGGAGGTAGAATGCCCCTGAGTTCAATCCCCAGTACTGCAAAAAAAAAAAAAAAAAGAAAAAAGAAAAAAAAGATGTGTTCCTTGTGCCTGCTCTGTGCCAGGTGCTGTCTGGGGCCACCAAGGGTAGACAATGACAGGGGTGGAGCAGGCCCCATTCACACAGCTCTGATGGGGGAGAAAGGTAACAAACCAACCAACCAACAGAATCATTTCTGTTTCAAGAGGGAAGTGGACAGGGGGAGGGTGCGGTTGCTGCTGCCTGGGCAAGGCCTCCCTGAGAAGGTGGCATTTGTATCAAAACCTGAAAAACAGAAGGCGCCTGCCATGCTGAGGTCTCAGGCATGCTCCAGGCGGGTAGAAGAGCAAATGCAAAGGCCTTGAGGTGGGCACAGGCTTGGTGGCTTTGAGAACAGAAAGAGGCCCCGGGCAGTTGGAATGCAATGGAGCAGAGGAGGGGCAGGAAGTCAGAAGCCGTGGGAGGGATTGGGGTTTGACTCTAAGGGCTCTGGGAGGATTTTGGAGGGGATCAGGGCAGTCCTGTGATCTGATTTGCAATATAAAAGGATCATTGTTGTGGCTTTGTGTCTATTCCACAGGAAAAGGGTAAGATGATGGTAGGGAGACCAGAGGCTCCTGCAGTCTCCCAGGTGGAAGATGAGGGTGGTTTGGGGGGATGGACAACAGTAGGCCAGCCTGGAGAAAGGAGCCAGAGCCCGTGGTCCTGCGGGGTCTAGGAGCGGAAGGCTGGAGAACAGAGGGCCTGGGAAGGGACGGATGGGCACCTTCCTCTGGTCGTGGGTTCAGTGGCCAGGTACTTGCGCCCCAAGGAGAGGGACAGTGGAAGTGAGCAGGAGCTAACCTACCGATCACCACCTGCTCCGTGCTTTCCGTGGCTGGTGCCAAAGGTCTCACCTTACAGGAGCCTCAGGGCATCATTGATGGCTTCTTTTGCTGGGAAGGTGACATCTCCTGGGCATTTGTGGCCCAAGGTACACACTTGCCTTCAGAGACAGGTGCTCAGCTACCTCTGAGCGGGCATCAGCTCTGCTGCCAGACTGCCATCCACCCCGGCGAGCTGTTTGTGTTGCTTCACAGGGGCTAGGAAGTTGCCAGTGTTTGGGGAAAACACTTTCGCTCGTTAAGTGGGTGCTCGTGGGCTGGAGGCCTGGGCGAAGCTGGATTTGTGTGAGCCGGATGCCAGCTTTACCCATGGGGGGTATGACGATACCTGGTCTCTCACTGACCAAGTGTGGGGATGGAAAATTGGTCCTTACTCGCTGTCACAGACTTACCCGGGTCCACCCCAACGAGGCCGGGCTGGGGTGGAGGTGGGGGCTTGTCCCACACCACCTTGTCAACAGCCTTATTCACCACCCTAAACTATATCATCCCCCACTGTTTCCCCATAAAAGCCAAGCTGCTGATATCTTTAAAGAGAAAGAGAGAAAGATGCCCACACCTTTCTTTTTCCAGCGGAGGCTCTGCCAAGTGTTGGTTGGAGTCCAGGCTCTGCAGCCAGACAGCCTGGGTTTGTACCCAGCTGTTTCTCCTTGGATGAGCGCCCCAGCTGCTTCAAGTGCAAGTGGGGGTAGCAGTTGGACCATCCTTGTGGGGTTCTGTGCACTCACTGATTGAGTATGGACAATGAGCTGTGGAGACGAAGACGTTTCTAGAAGGAAAAGCTATAAGCAAAGAACAGCGTGGGGGAACTTAGGGCTCTCCCCTCTGACCATAGCCCATCTCCCCTCTTCTTACTGTCTCTAACCAGTGTCCCTGTGTAGCCCAAGTCCCACCAAATGAAAATATTTCAGTTCATTGAGTATTTTCTCTGTCATGTACTGTGCTGAGTGTTTTAGATATGCCATTATTTGTTCAATTCATATACTTCATGAATTTGCTTGAGATAAAAAAAAAAGGAAGTGGTGTAGGTTGGGTTTGAACCCTGGAAGTCTGGCACTGAAATACAGGTACTTAGCCATTATGCCAATGTACCTTCCTAAGAGAAAGTCTGCTTAATTAACCAGTCTAGTGACTGGAAGAGAGGGGTGCATTTCACTGAAGGCATTGAGCCTTCATTCATAAGCTCATTGGGGATGTCAGAGAGGAGAGGGACAGGTGGGCTCTAGTGGGCCGGTGACTCTCGAAGCCTCCTATAACTGGACAGGCTCAAGAGGAAAGGCATTTGAAGCTCACCTTCTGTCCTCTTCTCCAGGCTGTCCAACAACTGCATCACCTACCTGGGTGCAGAAGCCCTCCTGCAGGCCCTCAAGAGGAACGATACCATCCTGGAAGTCTGGTAAGGCCCTGGGCAAACCTGTCTACCACTTTGAGCCTCAATTTCTCCATCTGTAAAATGTGGTGAGAGGAGAGAGGAATGCAGACTTTTAAGATCCTTCCAGCAGGGCGTGGTGACGCACGCTTGTAATCCCAGCATTTGGGAGGCTGAGACCAGAGGATCCGGGTTCGCGGCCAGCCTCAGCTACCTAGTGAGGCACTCTGCAACTTAGTGAGACTCGGTTTCAAAATAAAGAATAAAAAATAGGGCTGGGGGTATAGCTCGGAGGTAGAACGCCCTGAGTTCAATCCCCAGTACCGCTAAAAAAAAAAAAAAAAAGATCCTTCCAACTCTGATATTCAGTGCCATTCTAGATCTTTGTCTCTAAATAGGGACAAATTCTTTAATTTTAAAATCAGGAGTATTTATTAAGAAGTTTCTCTGTTCTAAGCAGTGGGATAGGAATGAACATGTAGTTGAAGATAAAAATACGAGGAAAGAACTCAGCTTCTGCCCTCCTGCACATTACTTCTGCCTTTGCAAGTCAGGGATGTTGTACAAGACCCTCTGCAGTTCTGGGTCCTGGAGGTTACACGGGGTGGGGACTGTGGTATGGTGTCTCCACAGCTGCATAATTAAAAGCCACAGTTCTTCATGCATTTAAAAAAAAAATCATTGAGTCATAACTTTGAAAATTTACCATTGTATTTCCAGGGATATATTCCTCACTCAAATAATAAGTAGAAAGGTTTGCCCTGGTCTAACACATTATGAGTGAATGTTACTGCATGTGTTTTCGGCACTGGGCTAGATATCAATATTTTAAAACTAAGAGATCTCTTCTGAAGATCTATATTTCAGGGTTTCCTCAAAAGAGCCAGCAACTCTGGAGACCCATTGGCAATGCCATCCTTATCCAGAGGAGGGGAGAGGTGGGCCTACCTGCTCTGATTGGCTGTACATCCCCGTGTCTATTGTCTTAGAATATATCCATTTGGCTCCTGTATTTACCCACCTGATCCCTATAAGCCTGTGACCCCTGCTTTCAATAGTGGGACCTATACCTCCCCCTGAAAACACATCACCACTGCAGAAAACAGGGTGCCAAACAGTGAAGTTAGACACAAAAGCTTCAAAAAAGCTGTCTTGCGCTAGAGGGATAGGTTTTGCTTTCTGTTTTTGATTGTGTCAACCTGATTCTGTATGATTCTAAAACCCTGTATTATTCTGTCCTGGAGTGTTGTATAACCCTGATTCTGTATGATTCTAAAAATCTGTCCTGACCCGGAGAGATTTTGCTTTCTGTATGATTGTGCGAACCTGTGATGTCATCAGGTCCTGGGCTCCAGGGTCTTGTCTTTTCTTTTAAACATTGCGCAGTCCTGAGAAATGTCACATTCTGTGTCCAGGGAGCAAGCCAGCATCAGGTTGGTATTTTAAGGGCTTGGATGGTCCTTGCCGCCTACTGATGGAGCTGATGGAGCTTGGGGAAAGTATCAGGGCTTGATCAGTACATTCTTGAGAGATTCGGTGGTTGCCTTAAAAAGAATGTCTGTCCTTGGGGGGAGACTGTGGCTGGCCAGGACAACGTTGTGGACTCTTTCTGCAGAGTCACAGAGCCTTGTTCATGGTGCAGAATGATTCATGAGCCGCCCTGGATGACAGAGGGTAAAAACAGCACTGACTTCCCTCCCACGAGCTCTGCAACTGGGCCCAGGGGTCAGCCCCTCTCAGGCATGAGTTTTAAAAGTGACAACTTCCCTTTGAAAGCTCTGCTCTAATTTTGTCCTCTCTCAAACCTTTCTTCCCTTTATCCCCTCCAGGCTCCGAGGCAACACTTTCTCTCTAGAGGAAATTGAGCTGCTCAGGCACAAGGACACTAGACTCTTGCTTTGATGTTTCCAGGCTGACATTCATCTCAGTGTGTTTGTGAGCAGCTCATGGGTTTGGGCTTCAGAAGCTGGATCACATCTGGCCTCAGCTGTCCTGCCCAGGGATGAAATTGATTTCTGGGAGCACCATAGGACACCTTAATTCTGCCTGAGGAAGGCACGTCGGCGCCCTCCAAAACAGACGTTTCTCAAGCCTACTCTGCCATCACATTCTTCCCAAATTCACGCTATGGATGTACAAGAGAGGCAGGCCTCTCCATCGAATGGGGCTGGACCCAGATGATCCGCCAGGCCTCTGATGGGGTCACTGGGGCCCGCAGATGTCACCGAATGCCTGTTGGTGTGGAGTCCTAGACTTACATGAAAGATGTCCTCCTGCTCCTCTCATGCAGGAGAGGAATATTCAGGAAACTGCTTTCTGCCATGTCTCGACTCACTGATCATCTACCCAGCCCATTCTCACTCTGGTTCTTCCACCTATCCTGCTTGAGATCCGATAGCTCCCCAACCCTGGTATCCAGTATGAGGAGGGCCACACCTTACCCTGCTCCCCTTTCTGATGCCTAAGACATTGTTGGAAGGAGACATGGGACAGCCTTTTGTTCCCCAAGACATTCTAGATTTGCAAGAAAAAATATGACCATGCCCCCCCCTCAGATACACATCGATTTTTATTTCCAGTGAAATCAATTGCACTTCAGTTAAGCCTTTGGAAACAGCTCCTGATCCAAACGCAGCTTTAAAAAATTAATCTGGGCCAGAATTTCAAACGGCTCCACTAGGCTTCTGGTGGATGGTTGTGAACTGAACTCTGACAACGGACTTCTAAAGTAAATCCATAGGAGGCAGTTCCATTTTATTTGTGCCAGAATGCTTTAGGATATGTAGTTATGGATTGGAAGTTTTCAGGGAGCGAAACCAGGCCCTTCCTTCTAAGCAAATGTTTTTTTGGGTTTTTCAAAATGATGCATGTGGAAGCCTTTGTAAACTGTTGGTATTGTGCAAATGTTATTATTTTGAACATTATTATGCGTGAAAACTGGTTAATATTTGTAAACTACTTAGTTTTATTCTCTCAAATTGATACTAAATTGATGCTTTTATAGAAAACGTGACCGTAAACTTTTTGCTGTAAATAACCACAGGGGAAAAAATGACTACGTTACCAACACTATCTTCATTGTGACCAAACATTTAAAAATATCTCTAAAACTTGTCAAGTCCTAAAGCACAATGTTCTACTTGAAGGGGAGGGAGGAATAATGTTTTCAACAAGATAATTTATGGCTTAAGGCAAAAGCAATTCTTAGGAATAGGCTGGCAATCAAAACACATTTGGCTTCAGCTTAGAAGAGTCTAACCCAGTGTGAATTTTAAGTTGTGCTCCTGAGTGTTGCAGTAGCCAGGCTGAAGTGTGAAAAGGTCCCTGGGTCTCCCTCATATCTCTGGGCCTGTGTGTGTTTAAGTCTTGGTCACCAACCTATAGCACTAGTGGGAGGTGGCAGAACTTTAACAGGTGGAGCCTAGTGGAAGAAAGTTAAATCATTGAGGATGTGCCCCTGAAGGGAGTATTGGGGCCTGGTCCTTTCCTTTTGTTTATTTCCTGGCCACCATGATGTAAGCATCCTCCTCTACCATAAGCTCCCCGCCATGATGTGCCACCATAGGCTCAAAGCCACAGGGACAGATGACCTCTCCTCTTTTTAAGTTCTTTATCTCAGGTGTTTTGTCACAGTGAAGGAAAACTAAGAAATAAAGGTGCAAGGTAGAGGAAACCTTCTTCAGATTGTTGAGGGGTTGGGCTGAGACAGGTGCTCAGAGGAGGTGCCAGGTAAGCTGTGTCCAAGAATGAGAAGGGCTGGTCATACCATGATGGGAGGAGAGAGAGGGAGAATTCCTGTTACAGGGAATGAGCCAGAGAAAGACTCTGTCATGAGAAAGAGCTTTGTATGTGTGGCAAGCTGGATAATGGCCCCCAAAGATATCCAGGCTATAATTCCTGGGACCTGTGAATGTGACCCTACCTTGCAAGAAGGACTTTGTAGCTGTGATTAAGACTCTCGAGATGGGAGTGTATCCTAGATTATCTAGTATGCCTTAAATGCAATCACAAGTGTCCTTATAAAAGAGAGGGAAAGGGACATTTGACACAGGAGAAGGGTCTGTGACTATGGAAGCAGGATGCCACACTGCTGACTTTGAGGCTGGAGGAAGGGTCCAGGAGCCAAGGCATGCAGCTCCAGAAGCTGGAAAAGGTGGGGAGATAGATGGTTCCCTGGAGCCTTGGAGGCAGTGTAGCCCTGGCTGCTCTGGGTCCAGGCCAATTTGAACTTCTGGCCTCCAGGACGGCAACAGACTGTGACTTTAAGCCACCACGTTTGTGATAGTTTGTTATAACAGCCATGGAAACCAATACAGTATGTTTTTGGTGGGCTGTAGGGGAGGGTGTCACTAGATGGGTTTGTAGGGCTGGCTCGTGAAGGGCCTAGATGACCATGGTTCAGAATTGATACTAGAATACTGGCAAGCCCTGGAGGGTTCTAAGCAGGAGAGACATAACCCTAGTAATGTTTAAGAAAGATCTCCTGCTGTTCATGTTGATGCATGCTGTAATCCCAGTACTTTAGAGACTGAGAGATGAGGATCACATGTTTGAGACCAGCATGGAGTATTTTAACAAGGTCCTGTTTCAAAATAAAAAAATAAAAAGGGCTGGGAGCATAGCTCAGAGGTAGAATGCCCCTGGGTCCAATATCCAGTACCCTCTCTCCCACAGAAGAAAGATCTTTTGCTCCTGGGTGGAGATGAGACTGGATGCGAGGGGGATGAGGATGGGGAAGAGAACACAGGGAGGGGGTACTGCCTCACAGAGGATACAGGCAAGGGCAGTGGGCCAGCCTCAGGTGTTGGCAGTGGAGTTAGAGAGGATGGATTCCAGATGGTCTGCACATCGATCCCCAAGGGCTTTCAGGTAGGTCAGATGAGAAAGCTGAGGGAAAGGGAAGAATCAAGAATGACTCTTAGATTTCTGACTTGGTTATCTAAGGACTGGGGCCAATGGGTAGGAAAACAGTTTGGAAGTAGAAGGACTTCTGTTTTGGATTGTCGAGTTTGAGTTACCTAAGCGGAAAAGTCAAGTAGAGATGTCAGGTATGGCCTGAGTCTGGAGCCCTGCAGGCCACTGCTGAAGGCGATGGCGTGGGCACCCTCTGCATCGAAATGGGCATGGGGTCCTTGGGCCTGGATGACATAACCCAGGGAAAGATTATGGAGAAAGAGGAGGATGAAAGGACCCAGGTAAGGGTGGCATTGAGATCTTGAAGGTGATTACTGTCAGAGTTCAGAGTAGAAGAAATTTTATAACTTTCAGAAGTCTAGCAGAAACCACCAAAAGCATTCTGGACCTGTATAGGTAACCAGTGAACTGGGAAGTTGCCTGAAAGGCATGTGCTCACTGCCAGTGGCTTATGCAGGAGCAGGCAGATTCCAGATTTGTGGCTAAGAATACATAATTCTATGTGCAGAAAAACAAGGTATCTGTGCAGGAGAATTTTCAAAAGAGCCTCAGATTTTAATTATATTTGCTATCATTTTGAAAGTAAAGAAATGTCAATCTGAGTGTTTCTGCCAGCCCCCCAGCCTCACTAGGGTGCCCAACAGGATGCTGGAATGAACTCACCCCACTGAAACGTGAGAGGCGAAATCATATCCCAGCAGGTTGAGCTGAGTCTAGAGCGTTGTTCCATTGTTGAACCAACACATCTTCAAGCTTCTCTCCACTCAGGTTATTGGTCCAGCCCAGTGGGTGAAGCACACAGAAATCACAGAGCAGCACCCCTGGCAATGGCTGGGCATGAGGAAGTGCACAGCCTCGGGCCCTGGGTAGTGATGACAGGTGAACCAAAGGTCATCTAGGACACTGGGACTGACTGCAGTCATTTCCCCTTGGAGAGTCCCATTCAAAGAGACTACAGCTATGCAGACTGGAAATCTAAGATCTTCAGCTTATTATTCCCCAAGATAAGACCCCTTTTTGCTCTGTTTAGTCCCAAACGATCAGTTCCTGAACAATCTCTGAATTCCAAGCCAATCCTCTAAGCATCACCTTTCTCCATTCCTCTCCTTGAAAGTCCTTCCTCTCAGGAGCACTGCACCTGTTTTCATTTGGGAAAACTCCTTTCTTGACCTCTCAAGTTTCATATCCCCTTCCACTCTCTCTTCTCACCTGCTCTGTTCCCACTCTCAGGGAATAAGGACCCCTGAGAGCCCCTGTTGCCTGGATACTGAAGCAATCTCTTGGCTGGTCTCCCAGCCTCTGCCCCTGACCTGCAGAGTGAGTCTATTAGAACACAAGTCAGATCAGCCACTAGGTCGCATGCAGGCTGGGGCCACCCCGTGTCCTCTCTGGGCTCACCGTGGCCACTAATGCTCGCATTCTCTGTGCTCCAGTCACCTGGCCTCTTTGCTCCGCCCTGCTGGTGCCAAGCAGTGTGCCGTTTCCAGGACTTGGCACTCGCCTGATCCGTCTTATGGAGACGCTGTTCCCCGGGCAGTGCCGAGGTTTTCTTCATTTCTTTCAGGCCTTGGTTCAAACAGCATCCCATGGAGGGAGTCTTCCTGAAGGATCTACCTATCCTGGCTACTCTCTTTTTCCCTCCCCTACCCTGCTTAATAGTGCCTTCTTGGTGTACTCTACCAGAGATAATTTTTTTTTCCTTTGGTACGGGGGATTGAATCCAGGGACATTCTACTTTCAAACTATACTCTCAGCCCTTTAAATTTTTTGTATTTATTTATTCATTTTGGTACTGGGGATTGAACCCAGGGGTATTCTGCCTTTGGGCTACAACTCCAGCGCTTTTTATTTCTACTATTTATATATTTACTACTAGGGATTGAATCCAGTTGCATTAGAACTCAAGGATAGAAACAGGCTATCGCTAAGTTGCTGAGGGTCTCACCAAGTTGCTGAGGTTGGCCTCAAATCTGAGATCCTCCTGTTTTAGCCTCCCAAGTGCTGGGACAATGTACAGTTGTTTCTTTGTGCTATAGTTTGGATTTCGAATGTCCCCAAAGGCCCATATGTTAAAAGGCTCAGTCGCTACCCTCTGGTGCTAGTGGGAGGTGATAGACCCTTCAGGAGGTGGGGCCTAAAGGAAGGTCACTGGGGCATGCCCTTGAAGGGGCTATTGGGAACCCAACCCCCCCTTTTTTTTCGGTACTGGTGATTGAACTCAGGGGCATTCTACCTCCGAGCTATACCCTCAACCCTATTTTTTATTCTTTATTTTGAAACAGGGTCTCACTAAGTTGCGGAGTGCCTCACTAGGTAGCTGAGGCTGGCCTCGAATCCTCCAGCCTAAGCCTCCCAAATGCTGGGATTACAAGCGTGCACTACCATGCCCGGCTACCCAACCCTTTTTTCTTTTTCTTTTTCTTTCTTTTTTTTTTTTTTTTTTTTTTTTTTTTTTTTTTTGCGGTTCTGGTGATGGAACCTGGGAGCATTCTACCTCAGAGATATAGCCCCAGCCCTATTTTTTTTTTTTCTGTACTGGGGATTGAACTCAAGGGCATTCTACCTCCGAGCTATACCCTATTTTTTATTCTTTATTTTGAAACCAAGTCTTAGTAAGTTGCGGAGTGCCTCACTAGGTAGCTGAGGCTGGCCGAGAACCCGGATCCTCCAGTCTCAGCCTCCCGAATGCTGGAATTACAAGCGTGCGCCACCATGCCCGGCTTAGCCCTATTTTTTTTTTTTTTTTTTTTTTTTTTTTTTTTTGAAGCATGATCTCACTAAGTTGCGGAGGGCCTCACTAAGTAGCTGAGACTGGCCGCGAACCCGGATCCTCCAGTCTCAGCCTCCCAAATGCTGGGATTACAAGCGTGTGCCACCATGCCTGGCTTACCCAACCCTTTCTGGTTTTTTTAATTTTTTTTTCTTCCTGGTCACCAGGAGGTGAACAGGCTTCTTCTACCATATACTCCCACTGACTGATGTATTGCCACAGACCCAAAGCGACAGGGCCAAGTGACCATGAACTGAAACCTCTGAAACTGTGAGCCCATATAAACTTTTCCTCCTTATATTTTTTTTTTCTCAGGTATTTTGTCACAGTGACAGAAAGATGACTATCAAATTTCCCTTGAAGGTTAGCTCCTTCAGAACAGGGGCCATGCTCATTGCCATGTCCTGGAGTGTAGAAAGGTGCTTAGCACATAGTAGATATTTGCCAAATACTTATTAACTAAGTGAAGAATCTACTTAAAGGGAGCAGAAATCAAAATTGGGACAAATTATAAGAATGATTCACTTCCCCTGGACGCTGTTCATGCCTCCTTCCTAAGGGAGGAAAGTTTTGCTAGACAGGTGACCATTCCTAATGTATCCACTGCCCCAAATGAGATTCCAGGTATAGTGCAAACGTCTCAGTGGTGAGGATTAAGCCCTTTTGCTCTGTGTTTTTGAAATCATGTGCAGAAATCATTAGGAGAGCATGGGTTTAGTTCAGCTGGCTTAGTTTAAAGATGATTAAAGTAATCCCTTTTATCTCATCATAAAGAGCTTTTAGGTGACCTGAGTAAAAGTCCAGACAGGCTGCTTGGTTGCACCAGGAATTTCCCTTCCTGAGAGATAAATACATCTCTGAGATGGAAGACTCCCAGCTCTTCATCAACTGATAGAGACACCAGGCTGGGCTACTGTGGAAGTTGCCATTTACTGAGATGGGGAGGGCAGAAAGATTGCAGTGGGGGTGGGGAATGTCCCATTTTACTTTTGGCTGTGTTGGAGGAGATGTGGAGTGGACAGTGAACGAGGAAAGAAGAAGTCTGCGGTAGCCACTGGGAAGCACAGGGCATGGCCGAATCAATGACCACGGCTAGTGCTACTGGTAAGGTTCCTGGAGTCTTGACTCTGTGTTACCCTACACTGTAGACTTCTCCAAGGCTACCCGGAATTCCAACTCCTCCAGGGCCCTTTTGCCAGTTCCTGCTCTGCCTTCTTTAGTTCCATCAAAATGCCATGCATTTTCCTGTCCCCTTTGTCTGGAGTGCTTACCCTCAGCCACAGCTGCTGGTCATCTTTCCTGCCTCATCCTCAAACAGGCCTTCCTGGAGTACCACACCACTCTGCGTGTGTGCTCAGAGCTGTTCTCCTCCCGAACACCTAGCATAACAGTGATTAAGTTAGGTGATTGTGTAGTACACTGTTTAAAGTTTGCCTTCCTTCTTAGAAGCAGGGTTGAACATCTTTCTGGTCCATTGCTGTATTTCCTCTCCCTGCTCAATAACAATCACCATTTGTATGAATCTAGAGGTCAAGCTGATTGGAACAGACTTGGGGGGTGCAGTCAAAGGTGATCAGCAGAGGCTGGAGACATCTACAAAGACCCCTTGAAGAGGCTGGACTTTGGCAGGATCCTATATAAAGGGATGGTTTGGAAGACAGAGATAATGAACATTTCAGTTGGCAAATCCATTTAAAGGGAGGTGGAAGGAACCCTGGCTTGGAATCAGGGGAACCTGGGTCTTAGCCCATCTCCTGCATTGCTGGAAGAAGTTATTTTTCCCTCTCTGGAACTTAATCTCCCTTCTGTAAAATGAGAGGCCTGTTGATGAAGGACTTCAAATAAATAGCACCATGACTCTGTTCTCCCATCCCACCCACCGACATGTTTCTCTCTTGCCTGTGAGCCTCAATATACAGCTTTAAGATTGGCAACACACAGTTCCAGGCAGCCACCACCCACTGATAGGAGATGGTAATTGAGATAAGCCTGCTTGTCAGGCTTGGCTTAGATGATGATCTCTTGGATGAAGGCATGCCCCGACACTGATTCAGTGAACATGTGACAGGAGGGCTGAGCAAGGTATCTGACCACTGCTACTGGGAAAGAAAGCCCTGCTGAAGCCAAGAGCTCAGCAGCACCAGACACCAGCGTCAGAAAAGACATGAAGGTGCTCCAGTCCAGGCCTAGCAAATGCAAATGCATTCGGGGCCAACAGATCATGTAAACGAGAGAAATGGTCCAGGGGAATAGTGAGGAGTATGGCAAACTGGAGAAGGTGAGAGTGCTTGATTTGTCTAAAGGATTCAAAATCTCCACTTTACTTCCTGTTCTCTTTCCTCCTCCTTACCTTTAGGCTGAACATTTCTCCCAGACAGTCAGACTGTCTGAGACTTACCAGCTTTATTGGAGAATGTATAGATCCAGAGGGGAGTGGTGGTGACATTTCCCTCAAGGCTCATACTGCAAGCCAGGCCTGTTGATGCCCATCATATTGCTTCTTTCTGGACTGTGCTCATGAAGCCTGGGAAACAGGATAAAGATGGACAAAGGAAAGACAGGAGTGGATGGAGGCTTAGGTTTTAAAAAATGTCCATGTCATTCTGTGTGGTTATGGTAAGAGAGAGGAGTGGCCTGTTTAGGACTACTGTTAGTAATCACTCATGAGACTGCTGATAGATAGTGGTTGGTTTAAATTCCCCAGATTCTCAGAAACATGTCACTTTCCACTAGGGAAATTTGCATCATGATTAAACACACACACACACACACACACACACACACACACACACACACACACCTCCTCCTCTTCCTTTCTCAGTATTAATCACCTTCTCCCATAATTAGTACTCAAAATGTCAAAGGAGAAGAAATTAATTAACAGGAGTATCCAGTGCAGCAAGGCCTGCTGCAAGGCTCTGGGACTGATTATAAAAAGCATTTCCTTAAATATTTTGAGTACTTTGGGGAATCAAAAACCTCCTTTATAATTGAAAGATTCTTAACTACACCCCAAGTCCTGGCTGGTGGCCAGGGGTGCAGTGCTGAGGGATATGGCATGTGGAAATCCCTTCTTCAGCACCCGCAGGAAACCTCCCTGCAAACTGGATGAGTGGCAGCCGAAGTTCGGACGCAGCACGGGGCCCAGGCCACCTCTGAGGGGGGAAGCAAGAGCCTTAACCTTTACTGAGCACCTACTCATGAACTTTAATAGGGCATTTCACAACAGTCCTAGGAAATTCAGGCTCAGCGTGGTTGTGTTTTCCACATCGACTAATTGAGAGAGAAAAAGATTCAATCTTAGATATGAGTATAAAGCTTTGCTCTTTCATGGAATTCTGGAAAACTATTCCCAGCTGTTCTCAGGACCGCTTCCCACCCCAGTTTTGACAGCTAGAGCCAAAGCCAGGACTTGAGCCTGGAAGGTGGAGCTGGGAGAAGAGCGCCCCGCCCCGACTCCGGCATCAGCCAATGGTAACGCGGAACCCGCAGCCTGTCGTCCAATCCGTCGGGGCTCCCCGCCCCCACGCGCTTTTCCCCGCCCCTCCCCTCCGCTTTCCCTTTGGCTCCACCGAGCTTGACCGAGCGGAAAGTCCCTTCAGCCGGAGCCGCGCCGGCAGCCATTGGAAGAAGGGCTTTCACTGGGATACCCAATCGGAGCCCGCGCAGGAACGCAGCTCGGGCTGCGATTGGCTCGGCGGCTGTGGCCCCCTCCGCCCCCGCCCCCCCTCACGGCTCGGAGGCGGGGCAGGTGGGGGCGGGCCCAGGTAGCAGGTTCGGCTGAGCGGGGGCCGCGCGTCGGAGGTAAATACTGGGCGGTGGGTGTGGGGCGCCGGCTGCCCAAGACACGGGCCGGGGTGCCCGGCGAGTGGCGACGCCCGGCCACCGGAGGTGGTGAGTGAGCGGGCGACCAGCGGCGGGAGGCCGGGTCCCTTCAGGCGCCCCTCCCGGGCCTTAGGGCGCCTCGAGCCGCAGCGGCGACCGTCGGGCCTCGGCGTTGGCCCGTTAGTTGCCCCGGCCCGCCGCAGCCGCCGGGCGGAGAGGTGCTGAGTCCCCTGACGTCAGCCCGGGTCCCCCCACCCACCCCCTCGAGTCTTCCCGGGAGGGCTCCCGAGTCGCAGGAGCAGGTGGTCACCGGGACCCAGGGAGGAGAGAGGACTTGGGGTAGGGGCAGCGCAGGACTCAGTCTCCCGCTTTGGCTTCCTCCTTTTACAGATGGGGAAACTGAGGCACGGGCCTCTAGCTAGCTCGCAATGGCCTCAGTTGGCAACGAGAGCCCGGGGTTGTAATACCTCAGGTCGGTGCTGCGGGGCGTATGGATCGATCGTTGTGGGATATTTGTGGATCTGATTCGGGAAGAGCAGTCGGGGTTCTGGCCTTCTTAATGGCGTGTTCTGCATTTTTCTTTCAGTTTGCTCCTCTCCAGGGTGAGGATGGTTTTATACAACTCGCAGTTCTTTAATTGAAAGGTGTGCCCTGTTGAGACAGGTATTCGTTCTTCCTTTCTGTTTTTATTGTCATATTAATCTTTGGGGGAAATTGTGAAGTCTTGAAGGAAGATGGTATTGATGGTATTACTGAGTTTGGTGCTCAGCTGGGTCAGCTGCCAGGTTATTCATGTACGTGGCATCCTTTCTTTTCCACCACTTGTCATTTGCATGTTTTAGGATTGTTGTCATCTTCCAGCCACCAAGCCCTTGGTCTTGCAGCTATCTCTATTATCCCTGCCACCTTCCTCTCCCTAATTTTTCCTGGGAAGTTGACTCTTAAGCAGTTACCTTCCTTTTGAATTGGGGCTGATTAGGGATCTTAATAAGACTTCTCATTTTGCAATCATTGGCTCCCAGAGAAAAGCCCAGGCCTCAAGAGGGTGTGCATTTAAGTGTCGATTTTTCTGCACACCCCCTCATTCCCTAAGTAGGTTGAATGGCCCTAAGAATTTAGCCTGCCGGTCCCCACTGAGTAGTGGGTGGATTTGAACTAGAACAGTATTAGGAGAAAATGATTTGCTGGAAATTCTCATTCAAGTTCCTGTACTCTGAGTGTTGACAAGTCACAGAACATTCTCATGTTCTGCTGCAAAATTTTAAGGTATTCTTGCAAAGAAACCTGATTTGGGGTAGTAACTTTTGTGAGAAGCTGATAAGGCCAGGGCACTCCTTATATAAAACAATAGACATTAAGCAGCAATGATTTCTGTGGTCTTGCATGCCTAAACTGTGGTTCTATTTGATTTAAGGAAGTCTCTAATACAAAAAGAGAGCAGTATTTATGCTATTTGTCAAATTATATTAGTACTTTGTTCCTGATTTTCACATTGTGATCTTGCATTCGCCAGGGGTTTTTACGTTGTTTGTGCATAATGTATAAGAGTCATACATGGGGTGAAGTTTTAGGAAGCTAGTTTCAAATACACCACAATACAGCTTGGTTTCATAATTGTGAAATTTTCCTTATTTGTTTATATTTATGTGTAACAATGAAATAGTGTAAAAATTGATCATGAGTTAATTTGTTCAGAGAAGTAGTGATGTTTTAGCAAAAATCATTAAATACTCCCAACTCGTGAGCTCCCACCCCCACCCCCTTGCTCTTTCTTTCACCTGGAAGAAGCTTTAAATCATTTAAACAGTGAGGATGAGATAAAGGCATTTTGGCTTGCACTGTTGTCACTTGAGTTAGCCAAGTTTCTGGTTTGGGCCCTGGAGATACAAAGCTGAAGGAATTGGGGGATTCACAGTTTGGAAGTGCAGTGGCTAGGTTTAACTCTAGTGAGACAGCAGTGTTCCTTGTCCTTCTGACATGGACATGCAGATGCAAGAGCCAGGCCTTATTTTTCTGTTTTTAACCTTCTAAGTCCCACTCATTTGAGGATCTGTGTACTTTGGACACAAGTTAATCTATGAGGAAAATTAAAACCTACCAAGTCTCTTCTGGTTCTGGAATCGTTTCATTCCTATTTAGATGTTTAGGAATATAACAACTTGTTCCTTTAGTGAGAGATGTTCTTTCTTAAAATGGCAATAGTAGAAGCATTTAGAAAAAGGCTCATGTATCTTCTTTCTTGGCTATTCATGCTGACCTTCCTATCTCTTTGCATTTATAATTAGAGGCAGTATTTTAGTATTGTAATTTCTATTCTGATTTAGGTACCTTCCTGTGGTTTTTTAGAACAAGCAGGATATCTCAGGAGCTGCCAGAAGTTCTTGAATTACACTTGTGTTCATGAGGTTCTTATGAATGGTGTAACCTAATAACTTGAGCATTGACAAGACATCGTATCTCCTAGATAAACTATTGACAATATTATATACTATGTGTTGTCTTTTAGAACTTGTGATTCTGATCTTTTTGTGTGTGTGTAAAACTTATTTCTTGATCATCTCCATTTCATTCCATTCATGGGAAACTGATCAATATTTGTGCTTTTCAACCCTCACCTTGGTTTAATGATCATATTTTAGCACAATTAAATCCCCGTTTTACCTGAGTCGAAATCAACAAGGTCAGATAACCAGATACGATTTCAGATCTATTTGACACTGAATTGTTCCCTCATCTAAAGTGTCCTCAAAAGAAAGGCCTTCTGCTCAGCATGGTTTTGGGCTTAATATATTATTGCATTCTAACTCTTTGATAATCTTCATTCAGTACAGTAATTATCAAATATTCATGATCTGATCACTCAATTATCCAGCCTGAAATAAGATAGTATTTGGATGAGTCATATATGATTTACTCGCCTTCAAAGTAACTCCACCTGCAATGTAATAAGAGCATACAAATGAAAAATTCTCCCTTCACAATGATCTCCCCCCCATTTTGAATTTGGCCATGCTGCTTCTTCCTTGTTTTGTCTCACTGCTCCTGTGACCTTTACTTAAAGGCAGAAGTTGAGTGAAATGGGATGACTTGTTGAAGACAGTCATCTTATCTTAAATCTTTTGTATTTTTCAGTGTCTAACACTGTATTGAGTGCATCAAAATACTAAACCCACAAACCAACTTTCCTGATTGATAAAGAACTCATTTACAATGTGATTTAAATCTTTCCCTCCATTTTGTTTTGAGTCAGTTTTTATTGTTTGAGGTTCTTAAACTTTATTTAACTGTTGTGCATAGCCCAGTGAAAGAAAAATGTTGGCAATGTATTAATATTGCAGTGCAAGAAAATATGTATTAACATATTTCTGTTGTAATACTGGTATTTTGAGAATACTAATGATCATCAAATTTATCATCATGAGCCTGGCATGTTGGCATACGCCTATAATCCCAGTGCTTGGGAGGCTGAGACAGGAGGATCACAGGTTTGAGGCCAGCCTCAGTGACTTAGTGAGACCCTGTTTCAAAATAAAAAGAAATAAAAAGGGGTTGGGAGTGTAGCTCAGAAGCAGAATGACCCTGGGTTCAATCCCAAGTACAGAAAAAAAGTTAAAATAATTACCATTATGTATATATTTCTAGAGCCATTAAATTTCCCATTCAACTTTATGAGTTGCAGTGAAGAGAATTTTTAATATAATAGTTTCAAATCTTTTCTTAATGTACAAACCACATACTTTTTTATTTTGGGGTAATACTTTTTGAATAACTGTGCTTTGCTAATTGTCTACCATGCTGTTAGTGAGTCTAAGCTTCCCACTTGTGCTGTTAAATGTTCACAGAAGTTACTGCTCTGTGCGTTCTTCATTTTAAATAATGATACTTGAAAACTACTATTTATTGCCCTTAGTATTTTTTATAAACCACTTAGTTATATCAGTTTTTATTGTAGACTACCTTCCTTAAATGAGTTGTAAAAAGTAACATTGTAATCAAGTTTATTTAAAGTAATGTAATGTTTATTACATGTAATAATTTATTTTTGCCTGGATAATTTTTTATTGGCACTAATTTTTTAAATTTTAAGTTGTGACATGAATTGTTAAGCTAGAGAACCAATGGAGTAGGAGTTATTGGCATATAAATCATTATTAAGATTCAAGGAAGTTTCTGAATTTAACATAACAATTTTTAGAAATCTTAAAAAAGAATTTCTTTTGAAAATAGAATTGTTTTATGCTTAAAATTTTTTTCTTTACAAAAAAAAAATAACATTTTAAAGAGAACCCAAACAGTGAACTGTTTGGGATGTTACTTTTTTGACTACTTCAACCTTCTGGGAGTAATCAAAATAATGTCTCTGCAATAAAGGCTATGCATTTTACTCCTGAAGATTCTTCTGGAATTTGTGCATCCCTCTTTTTGTTATTGTTGCTTTCTTCTTTTTAAACACACAAACATATCTGATCACCTGGCTCCTCAGACTGATTAGAAGCAGTAAAGGAGTCAAGTGCATACTGCAGGAAACCACAGAAAATGGTTTTGCTAATTGTCTACCATGCTGTTATTGCAAGAGAGAACTATAGAGTACAGATCTGTAGAAAGCAGGCGCTAGAGCTCAGAAAGGGTGGCATAAGGCCTTTTAACAAAGTAACAAATAGCCTTCCATACTGAGAGTCACACATAACAGTTTATACTACTAATGATAGTTCAGTGATCAAGAAAACATAATTTCCTTGTTGAAAAGTGCTGACATTAGCCGGGCATGGTGGCGCACGCTTGTAATCCCAGCATTCGGGAGGCTGAGACCAGAAGATCCGGGTTCGCGGCCAGCCTCAGCTACCTAGTGAGGCACTCCGCAACTTTGAGAGACTCGGTTTCAAAATAAAGAATAAAAAAAAAAAAAATAGGGCTGGGGGTGTAGCTCGGAGGTAGACTGCCCCTGAGTTCAATCCCCAGTACCACAAAAAAAAAAAAAAAAAAAAAAAAAAAAGAAAAGTGCTGACATTTTAAAAACATTTTAGTTTCATAAAAAAAAGCAAATACTTTATTTTGGCACTTGGAAGGCATAGAGCCAACTTAAGGGGTTGGGTTGCTACTTGGGCAGCCCTTCTAAGGGGTTTTGGTTATGTGGTAGCAGGAGTGATATGTCCACAGGTCTTATATAAGTGGCAGATATAAATTGATTCCATTTCTGCTGAAGTAGACAGTGCCCTCAAGTGGAATTAAGGCGAGCACATTACAAAAGAAGAAAAAGAAGAGAACTACTTCATAATACCTTTGCCTCTTGGTTTGCAGGGGTGCCAGACTCAGCCTGCTCTGGATAACCTGCATGTCTTATTTTGGTTTGTAGAGGGACAGACTTGTATAAACTTAACCATGATGGGATACCTCATTATTTAACAGAGCTTTCTAAAATATATGTTATCCCATGTATAGATTTGCTAGATGTATCATTGTTAAGTTAAAAGATTAAACTTAAAATTTGACTCTAGTTTTAGGAGTGTTTATGTTTTAATTGCAAGAATAAAATGGATAAGTATGATAGTGCTATCAATTACTGCCATTAGGGTAATGGAAATGGAAACCTCCATCTCAAAAGTGGGATGAAATAAGCACTGTATTTAGAAAACAAGTGGCCATATTCTTGTGACAAAGAATACATAGGAACTATTATTTTCAGCAAAATAATTACCATGGTGGAGTAAAGTCCTAATTTGGATGAATGAAATTGTGTAATTGTAAACCATCAGTTAAAGTAGATTTGAGAATGAAACTCAAAAATATTACAATATTAAAATATTTGTAATTTTACAAAAATATTATTTTTGTAAAAATGTTAAATGAAAAATTGAAGCTGAAAAAAAGAAATCTTTTCTATATTCCTTCTTTGTATACATAGTTAAAATTGTGGTACAAAAATACCTCATATGATACTTTATATTTGTTATAAACATCTATAGTTCAGTACCATATTGCAATTATATCTCTTTGTTACATAGTCTGAGTTTTGATGCTACAAAATTAATTTTTAGCTATCTTTAACATAATAATATTACAACATATTTGTGATTGTGAGAAATTAAATGATACTGTGATTAATATGATTAACATTTGCCCAGGAACAAAACGTACAAGAGTAAGGAAATGAAATTGAGTCAGAGATCAAATGTTCCATTATCAAAATAGAGAATACAGATAAATGAATTATGGTTAGTGTCTTAGAATGTCCTACCTTTTTATTGATAAAAGATGTTCAACACTATTATATATAACTTTAAATTTAAACTATGTGTTCAGAAATGATGATAGGCTTTTGTATAAGAATTTTATATGCATTTTTCTCAAACTTACCTATTTATGTTAGGCAGAATCCATTTTAAATGCTACTTTTTAAGTTTAGAAATGTCAGAATATGTGTGTGTATATATATATGTTTTGTTTCTTACTACATGTGTCATTTAGAATTTTTAAATTTTTTTTTAGAATCTGATAGTATAAATTTCAGATCCTTGGAAAAAAATCATTATTGTATTGTCTTTTAAGGTATTTTACAATTCGACTTCTTTAATTCTGCACAGTTACAGTAGATACAAGTTACATATGTCTTTTAGCCCTTTGGAAATATTTCATTTATGTGTATGTGTAAGCTTTTAACCTTCATTTTAATTAATTTTAGTTCATGAAGAATGAAGTCTAAAGTATATTTTTGCTTGTTCACTAGGCATTGTGATTTGCTATCTTTAAACAGCATGAACACCAAATTGCTAAAAGCATACTTGGGGACTGCCAGTGAATTTATCTTTCGCAGTTTTACAACAGACGCACAAGTAGATCATTTTTTTGAGTTAATGTTCTGAAGTTACTATCACAATGAGTTCAGGCTTATGGAGCCAAGAAAAAGTTACTTCACCCTACTGGGAAGAGCGGATTTTCTATTTGCTTCTTCAAGAATGCAGTGTCACAGACAAGCAGACGCAAAAACTCCTTAAAGTACCAAAGGGGAGCATAGGACAGTATATCCAAGACCGTTCTGTGGGACATTCAAGGATTCCTTCGGCAAAAGGCAAGAAGAATCAAATTGGATTAAAAATTCTAGAGCAACCTCATGCAGTTCTCTTTGTTGATGAAAAGGATGTTGTAGAAATAAATGAAAAATTCACAGAGTTACTATTGGCAATTACCAACTGTGAGGAGAGGCTCAGCCTGTTTAAAAACAGAAGCAGACTAAGTAAAGGCCTCCAGGTAGATGTGGGCTGCCCTGTGAAAGTTCAGCTGAGATCTGGGGAAGAGAAATTTCCCGGAGTTGTGCGCTTCAGAGGACCCTTATTAGCAGAGAGGACAGTGTCAGGAATATTCTTTGGAGTAGAATTGCTGGTAAGTTTGATGAACCATTTTAGTGGGCCTTATGTGTTTGTGTGTGTCTGTGTGTATTTGTAGGCATATCTACTTTTTCCTCTCTAAATACAAAATAATTTTCCAGTAGTCTTCTGTAATTTTTAATACTCATGATTCTTATTTTTATTTTTTTGAGGTGCTAGGGATGGAATCCAAGGCCTCATATGTGCTAGGCATGCACTGTACCACTGAGCTATGCCCCTAGCCCCCGGGTTACTTTTTAATGAAAAATTGATATAAAGATGATACTTCAAAACTTTAAAAAACTACTTACTATAGTATGGACATAACAATAGACTTTAATATCTTAGAAAAAAACTTGTGTGTTTGGTACTAAGAATGGAATCCAGGGGCATTCTACTTCTGAGCTACATCTCCACCCCTGTTTTATTTTGAAACAGTGTCTCACTAAATTATGGAGGGCCTTACTAAGTTCCTGAGGCTGGCTGTGAACCTGAGATCCTCCTGTCTCAGCCTCCCCTGTATTGGGATTATAAGCATGTGCCACCATGCCCAGCTAGAAATTTTAACATTGCTTACATTAAAAATTAACTCCAATTGTAATTAATCACTTCAAAAATTATTCTTATGATATTATCATCTATAAATTTCTCAGTTCTTTTTAATGAGTTCTACTAAGAAATAAATTTAAGATGTAAGATTTTGAAAGACAAGTTCCAGCAGTATATACTTGTTTATAGTTTTCCTTGATAATATGTTTGTGTGTGTGTTTGTGTACGTGTGATATAGTTTTCTTGAAACTTAATTTCTACTAGACAGGGACCTAATAACTCTGTGAATATTTCCAAACTTGATATTAATTCTCAAGAACTTAAATGTCAACTACATTTTGACATTCTTGTATTCACAAGAATTTTGTGCATTTTTTGGTTCATGATTTAATTTTTTTGTTATTCATAGCTTGTTTCTTGGGTCTTTTTTTAAAAAAATCTTTTTTTGGAACTGGGGATCAAACCCAGGGCACTGCACTTGCAAGGCAAGTGCCCAGCCTCTTGATTTAATTTTTTAAGCAGTAAAACAGTTGGAGATTTGGATTCCAGTTATATCATTTACTAGCTTGGGTGCCAGGTTACTTAACCAATCTAGTTGACTTCTCTAAGTCTGCTTGCTCATCTGTAAAGTGTTGATAATCCTACACAACTTGAAGTGTCATTGTGATACACTGATAGAGGATTTAGCACAGTGCCTGACATGTAGTAAGTATTCATTTAATAAATGGAGCTAACATTGCTATTAATTTAAGGTAAATTTTTCTTTTTTGACAAAAGTAATGTTAGAATCACAGTGTAGAATGTAATCCAATTCTTTCATAGTCCAATTGTGATTTGAAATAATCTGGTAATTTTATTTCAGCATCAAATACAGATTCTTCCTTATGTTGTAAACATCCTAAATTCAAGAGCAACTGCTAATCTTATATTTATTATATGTGTCATTTAGAAATTTTCCCAAGTAATTTCCCTGAAATCCCTAGGGTAGATCCTTTTCCTGTGGATAATCTTTCTATATTTCTCTATCTATCTTTTAAAAATCTCTCTCTTAAAAACTAGGAAGAAGGTCGTGGTCAAGGTTTCACTGATGGGGTATATCAAGGGAAACAGCTTTTTCAGTGTGATGAAGATTGTGGAGTGTTTGTTGCCTTGGACAAGCTAGAAGTCATAGAAGATGATGACAATGGATTAGAAAGTGATTATGCGGGTCCTGTGGACACAATGCAGGTTGAACTCCCCCCTTTGGAGATCAACTCCAGGGTTTCTTTGAAGGTTGGCGAAACTATAGAATCTGGAACGGTTATATTCTGTGATGTTTTACCAGGAAAAGAGAGCTTAGGATATTTTGTTGGAGTGGACATGGTAAGAAAATTTTGGATTATATTATCCTTGCAAATATATGTATTAGTTTTGTGACCAATTTAGGTACAAATTGAACACTTTGGATATTTAAAATAGACTGATTTGGCATATATTAGGGAACATGTTCTGCTTTATCTTTGGTAAAGGAATATTAAAAGGGGACTGGAGTCTAGATATAGAATTACATTCATTCTTTTTTTATAGTTTGAATAAACTGTAAATAATGTTCTTGATCTTTACTTTTGCCTAATTATAGCTGACCAGTAGACACATAAACTCACAAAGACGCCAACCAAAGTAAATTCAATATCACTAAATAAAATATGAAGCACATGTATATTTTCCCCCTATATAAACCATTTGTTTCCAAAGAAAAGCAAAGAAATAGCTAGAAATCTTATTTGCAAGAAATTAAAAACTGATTTAAAGAAGCCAAGAAAAGCAAAAAAAGTCAGACTTTTCCAAAGCAAAATCAAAATAAAGCTACCATTTGAATCCCATATCTCCAATGAAATTAACGTACTCTTTCTATAAAGCTAAAGGCTAAAGTAGAATGCAATTTCTAACTCTGTAAAACAAGCATTTATAACTTGCCACACGGATAGGGAAACAGAAAGGGCACAAAGGTAAGAAGGAACGTTAAGGTTCATCTATTATTAGCCCTTTCATTTCTACAAAACAAGAAACTGAGGACCTGAAATGACCTGCAAGAAACTCAAAAGTGTTCTGTGTCAAAACCCCACCAAACCCAAATATATTACATGATGTCTTACTTTATTTAGTTTAGAAAGTTTATTTTTGTAATCTATGTTTTTCCTTTTGTAATATTTTACAGAATTTATTGACTGGTCTGATTTTTATGAGTAATGTTAAAAATTATCTGTCGAAAATACCTGAGCAGAGGAAACCAACATTGGTTTTGAAGAATAGACAATTAGAGTATTCTCCTAGACTATCACTCATTAAAATTTTTTCTTATTGTGGTAATATATATGTATATATATTTGTTATATAGATGTATTTTACATTTATGTATGTTATATTTTTGTCACTTTAATCATTTTTAAGTATATGCTCATCACTATTCATCTCTAGACCTTTGTTATCATTCCAAACTGAAACTGTCCCTATAAAATAAATTCTTCATACTCCTCATTCTCTTAACTGCTCTTCTGCTTTCCGTCTCTGTGTATTTGCCTGTTCTAGGTATGTCATAGAAGTGGAATCATAGAGTATTTGCCACTCTTATTTTTGGTGGTACTGGGGATTGAACACAGTACCATTCTACTTCTGAGCTACACCCCCAGCCCTTTGTATGTTTTTGTTTTGAAACAGGGTCTAGGTTGCTGAGATTCTTGCTACATTGCTGAGGCTGTCCTCAAACTTGCCGCCCTCCTGTTTCAGCCTCCCAACTATTGGGATTACAGGCGTGCACCACCATACCCAGCTTGTGTCGTTCGTTTTTAATGTTACCTTATAACCACACTTGTTAATAATGGGTATATTTCAGTGTGGTAAGTTGAATTATGCGGCATTAAGGGGAGAAAAATGCTGGGAACATTTTTATCATACTTTGAAAATATGGACAACAATGTGTTAGGTATAAAGAAGGCGATTCAGACAGAATTATTAAACACTAGAATAAGTTAGGAGAGGATGTGAATAATGGATTTTTGTACTCACGATGAGTATGTTTTTAGTAATTGTTCTTATCTGTTCAGGTACAATCTGAATTGGTTGGTAGGGTATACATGTTCTTGCATAAGTTTCTATTATTTTGTGCTTAGAAATTCTAGGAAATTCTGTTTGATATTTATTAGTTAGGTATTAAACAAACATTTGCTGAACTCTTACTATGTGGAGTTAGAGCCAGGGATAACATGTGGGCCCCTCAGGATTGCTAACAATGAAGAACTCTTTTTACCAGTTTTCTTTAAAAATTTCTTCAGTATTTTAGAGGAGAAGTTGTCCTCTGGATGGAGGGAAGTTTGGAGAAAGAGGACCACTAACCATGGCATTAGTCTCTCCTAGCTTCAGGTCATTTGGCCGGAGCCCCAAACCATGTAACCATTTGGCCTTACACAGTCACTGATGGTGGTCAGTGGCTATTGTTGCTTACCCAGGGCAGCTGCCTACAGGTCTGCCCGGCCAGCTCCTCCCCTACGTCCATCCACTCCCCAGTTGGCTTGTGCAGGCACTGACTCCAAACACTTCTGAGTGCACTCCTCGAGAAGAGGGTTCTGGCCAAGACAACTTTCTTCTTACATTTCGATTTCCAGGGACATTTTAGCATACTGCACACACTGGTGCTCAGGGAGCTTGTCTGGCCAAACTATTAATCTAGCTCCATGAACAGCACTGTGCTAACTGGCACTACTTTGGAATATAAATTAAGTAGAAGGAAAAGAACTCCATTTTGAGGGAAATTCTTATATACCCATAAATAACAAAAGAACAATGAAAAATAGACTTTATATGTACAAAAAGGCATACCTTTGTTCAGATTGACTAAGTGCTCAGGTAATATAAGGTGTGACATTTATATGTCTTTTAAAACCTCAGATGGGTGTTATTCCATAGATTAGTATTTGTTGTCCACTAAAGTGTGCAAACACTTCTGATTCTTTATTCATCTATGAGTTTACCATAACTTGATTATTCTTTGTTTTTATTTTTTGAAAAAAACAAAAAAGTTTTATTACTATGACAGTTACTTGTAATATATTCTTATTTTCTTTTAAGCAAAATAGTTATAATTTAACATTGTAAATATTTTGGAGAATCCCTTGATGGAAAATACAGACTTTTATATTTACATTTTAATGGGAGTTTCAAAGTTTATTTTATTATGTAATTTCTAGGATAACCCTATTGGCAACTGGGATGGAAAGTTTGATGGAGTACAACTTTGTAGTTTTGCAAGCGTGGAGAGTACAATTCTCTTGCACATCAATGATATTATCCCAGGTATGTTTTCTGTATGTTTTATATAATCATAAGGCAGAATTTCTAACATGTATTTTGTTATAATAATGTAAATATATACTTCAAGAAGCATGTCTTAAATTTGACCTTTATATTGTAGAATTATTATTTAATAGAATATCCTTTCTTATCCCCAAATAAAGTTTCCAGAAGTGGCTGTGGAGTGACATTTGCACATTATCTTTCACTTTTCATCTCTTAGCTATTCTAAGGATGGGGGAGCCCTTTCTGATAATTAGAAGGCTCAAAAAATATAATAAACTGGTATGTGTGAGAGTGAGAGTTTGGTTTAAACTAGGAGCCTTTAAGCAGACAATGGTCATATCTGATCTAATCTACTGTAGAGAGGATTCTGTTTTGAGATGATATAATTGTTTATACTTCAGAACTGTAGTCAGAAACAGATTACTCAGTCTTCCATCTTAAAAAACAACAACAAAAGAAAACTGAGAACATTTTATTTTGCCTCAAACACATAGCACCTAATGGCAGCTATTAGGTAATTGACAGATTCCTAGGGATAACAGCATCAATAGTACCATCTCCTGCTGTTAGTAGAATTCCCAATGATAGGCTGGTGCAGCAAAATGAACAGGCAATCAGAGGTGGTGGTGCTTATTAAGTGGTCTGCAACTTCATGAATAAAATGTCTGAAAGTCCACAGGTAGATTTTAGCCAGGAATGTGCCAGGCCCTCAAGAGAGGACATCTACTCTTTTACATTCTTAACAATTTATAAGGTAGGTCTCAACAATCCCCATTTTGCTGATTAAAAAACTGGGGCTCAAGTAGAACTAAGAATGCCTAATATCAAAGTTCAGTGGTAGAGCCAGAATTCAAATCTAGACCTGACTATCAAGCTGTGTTCTTTTCTGTATTTCCCTACCACAAATCTTATGTGTATTCTTATGATATGAAGACTTGCAAAGAAAACTGTACTTCTCAGACTCACATACTGTTTCCATGGAGATGTATTTTGTCTCTAATTCTATAAAAGCTTAATTTTTACTGTAGTAAGGATCAGAACTGAAGCTACATTGTTTATTTCCTTTTAGTGTTTTCCCATTATTGTTAATTTTGACACAGAACACTTGAGTTTCCTGCAGGTCATTTCAGGTCCTCAGTTTCTTGTTTTGTAGAAATGAAAGGGCTAATAATAGATGAACCTTAACGTTCCTTCTTACCTTTGTGCCCTTTCTGTTTCCCTATCCGTGTGGCAAGTTATAAATGCTTGTTTTACAGAGTTAGAAATTGCATTCTACTTTAGCCTTTAGCTTTATAGAAAGAGTATGTTAATTTCATTGGAGGTATGGGATTCAAATGATAGCTTTATTTTGATTTTGCTTTGGAAAAGTCTGACTTTTTTTGCTTTTCTTGACTTCTTTAAATCAGTTTTTAATTTCTTGCAAATAAGATTTCTAGCTATTTCTTTGCTTTTCTTTGGAAACAAATGGTTTATATAGGGGGAAAACATACATGTGCTTCATATTTTATTTAGTGATATTGAATTTACTTTTCCATGCTTGTTTATGGAGAAAATATAATGTATGATATTATGAATTGAAATCCTTTTTATGTAACGAATGCTTATTGTTTAAAAAGCATTGCCGTAGAAAGTCACTTATTCAGATATTAGTAAGCCCTTACTTGTTAATCTTAGATGGTGGGGATATAGTAGGAAGCAAAACATAAAAATTCTTCTTACATGGAACTTTCATTTTAGTGAGTGGAAACAGTAAGTAAAATATATGGGCAATTAAATGGTGATGAGGTTAGAGAATGGTAAGGAGGAAGGATTGAGGGGATTTTTCTATTTCATATAAAATAGTATGAGTGGATCTCTAATAGGGTGACATTTGAACTCTTGACATGAAGGAAATTGGGGAGTGAGCACATGGATTCCAAGGGAGAGCCTCTGGCCTCAAACTGCTTCAAGAGTGTCTTATGATTGTAGCAGACTGGAGTTGGGGGGGGAATAGGGGGAGGGACAGAAAGAGACAGACAGACAGACACCAGAAATAGTGGGAGCTAGCACAGGTAGGGCTAAGTGGGTTGTTGGGTAGATTCTTGGCTTTTACTCTTGGGGAGATGGAGCCATAGGTGGGTTTTGTGCCAAGAACACCTTACCTAATTTACATTTTAAAATGATCTTTCTGGCTGCATGTTAAGAATGGACTATATGGAGGACAGAAATAGGGCACCCAGAAGGAGACCAGTAGTCATTCATCATGTGAGACACGATGGCGGCATGGACTGTGATGGTCTGATATGATGTATGAGAAGTGAGGGGATTTGGGATATAATTTAATTTAAAAAGAATGTTTCAGCCAGCATTCTCACTGCCATGACCCAATAAGCCTGATCACACACAACTTAGAAGAAGAAATACTTATTTGCTCACAGTTCTGGAGATTTCAGAGGTTCAGTCCATGTCAGGCCAGTTCTGTGGAGCTGAGGACATGACAATGGGAAGTAGAGAGTGGGAAAGAGTAAAGGCTGTTCTCTTACATCATAGAGGCCAGAAACAAGAGAGAACAAGGGGAGGAAGAACCATGTATAATCTCTAAGGCCATACTCCTTTCTCAGCAACCAAGCCCTACCTCCAGCATGGCTGCTTTGTTTCTTTGAGGGTTAGTGGGACATTCTAAACTCAAACCATTACAGAGAGCTAACAGATTTACAGACAGTTTGGGTGTGGGGTTTGAGCGAAAGAGAGAAATTCAGGATGATACCTGAACAATAGGAAAGCTATAGAGGCTTGTGGAGGCTTATTTACTGAGGTAGGAAAGATGGTAGGAAGAGTAGAGAGCGCGCGCATGGGTGTGCGTGTGCGTGTGTGTGTGTGTGTGTGTGTGTGTGTGTGTGTGTTGGGGGAGAGTGTTGGAAATCAGGATTTTGGTTTGGATATGTTAATGTGAATGCTTTTTTTTTTTTATGGTACTGGGGATTGAATCCAGGGACATTCGACTTCCAAGCTACATCCTCAGTCCTATTTTTTATTTTTTATTTTGAAACAGGGTCTCATTAAGTTGAGGGTCCCACTAAGTAGCTGAGGCTGGCTGTGAACCCAGATCCTCTTGTCTCAGCCTCCCAAGTACTAGGATTACAAGTGTGTGCCACCATACCCGGCTATGTGAATACTGCTTTAATCCCTAAAATATATAATAATGCTGAAGTTTTAACATTAAAAAAACATTTTATTGTGAAATATATTTGCAAAGGATGTTAAAAAAAACATTTGTCAAGAATAATAATGAAAAGTTGCATGTTCTCCCTAATACGCGGAAGCTAGGGAAAAAATGGGACATAGGAGGGACTCCAGACAAAGAAGGAGAAACCTTAGATGAGTAAAGCAGGCGACCTAACTGAGGGAGATGGGAGGGGGGACGAAGGAAACACCCTAATGCACATGATGTACGTTTGTAAACATATCAGTCAATCACTAAGCCAAACACAAAGAAGTAGGGGGAATGGGGTGGAAATTGGGGAAAGACTAAATGAATGATGTGTGCGTGTATGCCTCTATCATCCTGTACCTCATTAAGATGTATGATTACAATGCACTAATAAATTAAAAAAATAATAATGAACACTTATGTAAGTATTCACTGCCATTAGGTTAAGAAATAGGACTTGTTTGTATGTTAGAAACTATATATGTGTCTTACTTTCATTATAATTGCAGTATACCCCCAGAGGTACCAATATGTTTGATTTTTTTCATTAACAATTTCCTTGAATTTTTAGTAGTTTCTTTAGTAGTTTCTTCCCTGTTATCCTCCTTTTACACCTCTCTACATTCCTCCTTCAATCCCCTTCCACTATTGTATTGGTCTTCCTCTTCCTGTATCTGAGTCCCTGCTGTTCCCTATTTTCTCTTTAGTTTCCATATATGAGAGAAAACATATGATCTTACTTTCTGAGACTGGCTGATCTCACTTAGAATAATATTCTCTGTTCCATTCATTTCCCTGCAGATGACATAATTTTCTTCTTTATGGCTGAGTAAAATTCCATTGTATGTATATATGTATACCACATTTTCTCCATTCATTCCTCTGTTGATGGACACCTAGATTGGTTCCATAATTTGGCTGTTTTGAATTGTGCTGCAATAAACATAGGAATGCATGCTTCACTATAGTATTCTGACTTTAATTCTTTTGGAAGGATACTGAGAAATAGGTTATATGGTAGTTCCATTCCTAGTCTTTTGAAGAACCTCCATACTGATCTCCATAGTGGTTATACTGATTTACAGTTCTACCAACAGTGTATAAGAGTTCCTATTTCCCCATATCCTTGCCAGCATTTATTGTTTGTATTTTTGATCATTGCTATTCTAACTGGAGTTAGATGGAGTCTCAGTTTAGTTTTGATTTGTATTTTCCTGATTGCTAATGATGTTGACATTTTTCATATATTTGTTGGCCATTTATGTTTCTTTTGAGAAGTGTCTATTAACTTCAATGCCATTTTATTGGATTTTTTTTAGTGTTAATTTTTTTTATGTCTATTCTAGATATTAGTCCTCTGTCAGAGAAGTAGTTGGTAAAGATTCTCTCCCATTCTGTAGGCCTTCTCTTTAGACTCTTGTTTCCTTTGCTATGCAGAAACTTTTTAATTTGACATAATTCCCATTTATTGGTTCTTATTTTTATTTCCTGAACTTAGAGGATCTTGTTGAGGAAGTCTCTTCCAGTGCCTTTATGTTGGAGAGTTGGTCCTGTGTTTTCTTCTAATAATTGTGAAGTTTCTGGTATAATTTCTTGGTTTTGGATCCATCTTGAGTTGATTTTGTGCAAGGTGAGACATAAGGGTCTAATTTCATTCTTCTACATATGACTATCCAGTTTTCTGAACACCATTTATTAAAGAGGTTGTCCTTTCTCTAGCATATGTTTTTGGTACCTTTGTAAAAAATCAATTGGCTCTAAGTGTGAGGATCTGTCCCTGAATCTTCCATTCTATTTCATTGATTTATGTTTCTGTTCACATTTAAAAACACATTGAGAATATTGTGTACCACCACCAAGTTGGTTTCATTATAGGGATGCAAGGTTGGTTTAAGGTACACAAATCAATAAATATACTTTTTCACATAAATAGAACCAAAGACAAAAATCACATGATTATCTCAATAGATGCAGAAAAAAGTATCAATTCAACACACCTTCATGTTAAAAATAGCAAAAAAAAAAAAAAAAAAAAAAAAAAAAAAAAAAAAAAAAAAAAAAAAAAAAAAGATAGAAGGAAATTACCTCAGCACATAAAGGCAACATGATGAACTCAAAGCCAGTATCATACTAAACAGGGAAAAACTGAAAAGTATTCCTCTAATGTCAGGAACAAGAAAGGATATCACCACTCCTATTTAAAATAGTATGTGACATTTTAGCCAGAGCAATTAGGCAAGAGAAGGAGATTAAAGGGATACAAATAGAGAAAGAATAAATTAAGTTATCTGTGTTTGCAGATGATATGATCCTACACTCAGAAGACCCAAAAAACTCAACCAGAAGACTTCTAAAGCTGAAAGGCAAATTCAGCAAAGTAGCTGGATACAAAATCAATGTACAGAAATCAATAGCTTTTCAATACACCAACCATGAATCCACTGAAAAAGAAATCTAGAAAATAATTCCATTCACAGTAGCCTCCAAAAACAAACAATATAAACAACAATTTAGGAATGAATCTAACCAAGGAGGTAAAAGATCTCTACAATGAAAATTATAGAACACTGAAGAAATTGAAGAAGATGTTGGAAAATGGAAAGAGATCCCATGTTCTTGGATAGGCAGAATAATTACTGTCAAAATGGCCATACTGCCAAAGGTGGCCTATAGATTCAGTGCAGTCCATTTCAAAATACCAATGTCTTTCTTCACAGAGCTAGAAAAAGCAGACTTAAAATGCATATGGATGAATAAAAACCCCTGGATAGCCAAGGCAGTTCTGAGTAATAAGAACCATGCTGGAGGCATGGTTTCAAATACACTACAGAGCTATAGTAACAAAAACAGCGTAGTACTGGCATAAAAAATAATCTTGCTCCTTTGATAACAGCTTGTTAATTTTTCAAAGTTATTTTTAATGCTTTCTATCTGGCTTTGTCAATGTTTATATACCTATAGATCTGGTAGGAACTAGGTTTTTTATGTTTTGTTAATGTTTATATATCTATAGGTCTGGTAGGAACTAACATAACAGTCATATTTAAAATTACTGAATATTTTAGAATACAGACATTTGCTGAGGAAAAAGAAGGGGGTTCTCTGTGGAGGTATGGTGATACTTATTATTGGATGTTATCTTTACAGTTTTTTAAAATTTGGAATGTAGTGCTATTTTCACTGTTTAACTATTAAATTTTTTTTTTTTTTTTTTTTTTTTTTTTTTTTTGCGGTGCTGGGGATTGAACTCAGGGGCATTCTACCTCCGAGCTACACCCCCAGCCCTATTTTTTATTCTTTATTTTGAAACCGAGTCTCACTAAGTTGCAGAGTGCCTCACTAGGTAGCTGAGGCTGGCCGCGAACCCGGATCCTCTAGTCTCAGCCTCCCGAATGCTGGGAT